>SJYC01088610.1:0-25471 GCA_006408675.1 Madoqua kirkii
GCTATGGTTTTTCCTGTGGTCATGTATGGATGTGAGAGTTGGACTGTGAAGAAGGCTGAGCGCCGAAGAATTGATGCCTTTGAACTGTGGTATTGGAGAAGACTCTTGGAGTTCCTTGGACTGCAAGGAGATCCAACCAGTCCATTCTAAAGGAGATTGGTCCTGGGTGTTCTTTGGAAGGAATGATGCTGAAGCTGAAACTCTAGTACTTTGGCCACCTCATGCGAAGCGTTGACTCATTGGAAAAGACTCTGATGCTGGGAGGGATTAGGGGCAGGAGAAGGGGATGACAGAGGATGAGATGGCTGGATGGCATCACTGACTCGATGGATGTGAGTCTGAACGAACTCTGGGAGTTGGTGATGAACAAGGAGGCCTGGCGTGCTGCAATTCATGGGGTCGCAAAGAGTCGGACACGACTGAACCACTGAACTGAACTGAACCATAGGCCAGGTACCATTTTCAAGACTCGGTGATGTGGTTAAGTGGGAATTCCTGCTGTCATTCATGAAGCTTACAACTCAAAAAGAGGTGGCGGGCGGTGGAAGGACCAGGCAGCTTCAGACCCAAGTGGGGACAAGGGCGACCCAGAGGGGGACTGTGAGGTGGTGCGGGTGTCGGGAGGGGGGATGCACCTTAGATGCAGCGAGCTGTCAGGGAAGGGAGGGCCTGGACAGGGCACCCTGGCGAGGGGCAAGCCCTGGGCAGAGGTGTTCGCTGCAGGGGAGCAGGGCATGGGGGTAGCAGGTGAGGACCACATCGCCTGTGGGTGCCAGCCGCCTCCCTGTCCCCTCGCCAGTCTGCCTGTGGGCACTGGAGGGTCTGGCACAGAGCCTGACACGTGCCCAGACGGCCATGCAGGTGGTTTATTAACAGCTGAGAAGAAGGCCTGGGTTCCTTCCAAGGAAAGATGCTTTTATGGATTCTCTACCCATCTACCTTAGTTTTCTCTGAATGTGTAAAAATGACAAAAACATCTAAGTTTTTAATGAGCTAACTTTCTTTACGGGCTACGGTAAAGCTGCCCGCAGCCCCTGGGACTTTCACACTCATCATAGGAGGCTCGCATAAATTTAACACATATATTTATTTTTTTCTATTATAAAATATAAGCACATTACAAACACTTCGAAAAGGAAAAAATCACCACCACCCTGCCACAGAAACTGCTTCCACCATTTTGCATATTTACTTTAGACTTTGGAGTAACCTGACATTTATTTAATACTGAGTATTTCAAGCGCTGTAGAGGAAAAATTAAAATGCTGGTTCTTACTGCCCTAATATATTTTAATTCATTTCCTTTTAGCAGACTAGACTGAAAATATTACATAGTTACAAAGACTAAGTCCCCTAAATATGCACAGCTTCTTATCCAAGGTTACTTTTCTATGAAGAATACCATTAATTCAACAAATCCTGAAGGAAATTTTAGGTACTGACTCAGTGACAGTGAGTCAGTACTGACTCTGGTGACTTGGTGAAACCAGAGACATATCTCGGCTTGTTTAAAAACATTTAAGCAGTCAGGGTTAGCAGTCTCTAATCTGGGAACCAAAACTTAATACACAAATACGTGTGTGTGTGTGTGCGTGTGGGGGAAAGTGTCTTACGGCCTTACTTGAAAAGTCATGCAGCTCATCTTCAACCGTCTTCAGTCTCAAGTAAGACTCTGTAACTTTAAAGGTCTAAGTGTTATAAGCTGAAAATATGTGACGCTTTTTACAAATTCCAGAGGGAAGTGAAGATCACGATCCTAGTTTTCCTTTTGCTCAATATTTTAGATGCACTTTATGCTTCTCCAAGATTCTGAAGCCCAGCAGTAAAACTCACTGGCACTTTCTGAAGCATTTTGTACTGCGTGAAAATCCTTGCACAGTCAGCTTGAATTAGGGATATGCAAATAATAAAAGGATGTGTTTTGACAGCCTGTAAGACCAGTGCAGGGGGCAGAATGGACTACGGGCAATAACCAAGGGAAAAATGGTGTTCTTGGGTTTACCAAGCTGGGAAAACTTTGACTTCCAGATGTTCAAGGAGCAGGAACTAGCTCAAACATTTCATGAACTAGTCAGTTCTGAAAGGTGGCCCGGCAACATTCTCAGACACAGTCACCGCTGAAATGCACACCGCAGAACACTGTCCTAAACAGCTGAACAGCCAGGACTGCGGGGAATTAAGACCGCGAACACCCGAGTCCTCCTGCGCGAAGCAGGAGACGGAGAAAGCGGCATTCTCAACCAGAGGCATTCCGCCTGTGCTGAGTGGACTCAGAGTTCTTTACAAGCCCTTAAATCTCTACAATTTTGAAATAGGGAGAATCGCGATCTAATTTAACTCGTGTGTGCTGTGTGCGGAGTCGTGTCCGACTCTCTGCGACCCCATGGACTGTAGGCCACCAGGCTCCTCTGCCCCTGGGATCCTCCAGATGAAGCGGGTTGCCATGCCTTCCTCCAGGGGATCTTCCCCACACAGGGACGGAACTGCATTCTCCCACACTGTCAGGTGGATTCGTTACCACGGTGTCACCAGGCAAGCCCAATTTAATTCACAGCAGAGGTAGAATTAGTAAGAATGTGTTGAATACTTTAAAGGCAAAGCACTGACCTTGGGCCTGAGATCTGCGCTGGATAAACCCGAGTCATGTTACTTAAGGACAAGAAGTCAGATCAGGAGATGGATGGAGGGATATGGGGTGAGGAGAAAACGTTTCCAACAAGGTGAGTCACAGGCGGTTAGAATGGACCTGAGGGCCAGGGGGGCAGACTCGCGGGTCAAGGGCAGGGACGGGCGGAATACGTGGGCAAGCGGGGAGCTGAGACCCCGCGAGAGGTCTCCGCGGCAGAAGCCGAGCTGACGGCCCAGCGAAGAAGGGGACCTGGAGCCGGAACCAGCTGACGTGCGCTGAGGCCGGGAGCGTGTCCGTCCAGGGCGCCCTGGGGGACGGCCACGTCCACCCAGCAGGCCGCCGGCCCGGCCACAGCTCACCGGCTGCCCTGGGCGCCCCCTCCGGGCAGGCCCGGGGCGCAGGGACGGCAGGCCCGGCCTCGCCAGGTCGCACCTCCGCTCGCGGGACGCAGCCAGCGCCGGGGAGGGGCGCGCCCTCGAATCAGAGCAGCGGGAGCCCAGCCGCGCGGGGTGCGGCGCCCAGGGCTCCGAGGACGGCCCGCCGGGCGGCGAGGGGCGCCCCGGGCACCTGCCTCCCGGGCCCGGGAGCGCCGAAGGGACCGGCCCGGGGAAGCGCCAGGCGCGGCCCCAGGGCCGGCGGCCTTGACGGGCGTCTGGCGGCGCGGCGGGCGGTCAGGGGGCGCGTGCGGAGGCGCGAGGCGGGCGCCCTGCCGCCGCTCACACTGCCTCCAGGAGGCCCTCGGAGCCGGAGGCCGTCCCGACACACCCGCTGAGGCGGGCGCCCGTGCCCAGCGGGGCGCGTGGTGCGGACCCCCCGGGCCAACCGTCAGAGGCCCCGGGGCGGCCCCGCACGCCTGAAGCCGGCGCCCGCCGCGTCCACCGGAAGGCGCCCCGCTCTCAGCAGGAACCCGGGTCAACTCCCCCCAGGCCTGCGCCGCCAGGCCGCCCGAGGCCCCGGAGCACCGCCTCCCCGCCGCGGGTCCCCTGCCAGGGGCTCTCAGCACAACCCCGGGGCGGCGGGGGCAGCTCCCCAAGCCGGAGCCCGAGGCCCCGCCAAGGAGGGCGGTGGGATTTGAGCCTAAGCAGACCCAAGGGGTCCTAAACTAGGCTTTAAAGAGAAAAAGGCCCTGAACGTTGAAGGACACAGGGCTGCGTCCAGGACACCCGCTGGGCCTCGAGGGCCGAGCTGCCGTCTCACAGTGGCCGCCCTCTGCCCGACCCCCGGCTGGCCCACCACAGCAGCCCACCTCTCCCAGCCAGCTCGCGGAGCTGCCAGCCGGCTTATCTGCAGTGCTCTCTGGAAGACGGCCCGGAACGCCCGCCCCGCTCCCTTTCTTCCCTAGAAGCTGGGGCGGCAGGCCAGCGGAGGGACGGGGCCCCCCACGAGGTGACTCACGCCCGCCTGAGGGGCGGCGGACAGGGCCCGTCAAGCCGTCTTTCGCTGGGATCTATGAGCCCGAAGACTCGCCCTTTATGGGATTCTAGCGGTTTTCCTGCGAACCCCATCCGCACGGGGAGACGGGACACACGCCCGGCTCCCTGCCGCCCGCCCTGGGCAGTGAGCGGGGGCATCTTCACTCTCACCTCCAACACAAAGATGAGCCAGTCAATCCCTGAAAACGAACGTCTATCCTGAAGAAAATTTTTAACCACCATGATTTTGAAATAAATAACTGTGAAGTTATCAGAACTTGCTGGCAGCCAGATTCTAGAAAACCCAGTATTTTAAGCTGCCCCGGTGCTTGGCTGGACGGCTTCCGCCTTGACCCTGGCGCAGGGAAAAGGATGTGAGGGTCGTGCAGTCAGTGGGGCCAACCCCAGAGGCAGTCTAACCTCGTGCGAGCTGGTGGGAGCTGCGGAGGTTTGGTTTTTTCCCTGGTGCATAAAAGGAACTGCATCCCCTTTCAGCAGGCTGTTGTGAGATAGGTTTAGGAGATAAACGGAAAGGCCCAACAGAACACAGCACGTGGTTCAGTAAGTTCTGTCTCTGCCGCCTTAATGGAAGCCAAACCCTAGCCGTATTCCTGTGTGAAAGTTGCTCAGTCATGTCCGACTCTTTGTGACCCCGTGGACTACACAGTCCATGGAATTCTCCAGGCCAGAATACCCCAGTCGGTAGCCTTTCCCTCCTCCAGGGTATCTTCCCAACCCTGGGATGGAACCCATGTCTCCCACATTGCAGGCAAATTCTTTACCAGCTGAGCCACCAGGGAAATCATCTTCCTACATGATTCCAAAGTCTGAAACTTCAGATTATGTAATTAACTACTGTTAAAGTCCAGCCTTTTGTGTAAAAGGATAAAATCACAGGAATCTCGAAGACATCAGATGCTGGCAAGTCAGTCCCCAAGTTGGGTTACTTCTGCCTGCTCTCCTGTGAGGATGACGGTCTTGCCGATACAGGCCAGCTTGATGACAGAACCTAAGACACTCCCTAGACAACCAGGGGGTGCTAGTTCAAAGAAAAGTAGGATTTTACTTCACAAAAGTAGAATGAATTTACTGGTTTTACAGTTATTAATGATGCTATCCAAAACTCAGGTAAACTACTTCACATCTGGAAATGTCTTTAAATGGAAGGGTGTAATTTAGCAAAATCCTGTAGAAATGATGTGTACTGCCAAGTTCACTGGTTAAGGAAAATCACATCACTTAGTCCCTCATGCCGAAGCAAGGGGGATCACTGATCCGCACGCGTCATGCTTATCCAGTCTGCTCCTCTGGAACCTCACCAGTCCTTAAGGAAGGGCTCCAGCTTCCCCACAGAGCCGAAACACAGCTCCAGGCTTGTGAACGCAAGCATGCCTTTAGGGCAGGGGCTTTTCATTTTTTAAGATCTAAATGAGCCTTTTTCTCCTATCCAAGTGACTATTTTCTGATGCTCATTTAAAATTAAAACTAAAGTCAATGGTCCTTCCCTTCTGATTTCTCCTTTCCCCAGGCATCTACCTCGGAATTCATGGGAGAGGAAGTCTCTCAAGTCCCTTTAGTCAGACCGTGAAATAAGTGACGCAGCTGCACACGTGAGGGAGATCCATGCTTTATCAACACGTCACTCTCACAAGTCCCAGCGACAGGCTCGATACACAAGACTCAGTTCATTTTACAGACTCTTGGAACTAAGGTGTTCAAAGGTGAATTCCGAAACCATGGTTGGTGCAGCAAATTAATATATCAAAACAAACAAAAGCTTCATCCAAATATTTACATTTAAAAAAGACATTTAAAAAAACAGGCTACTTATTAAGTGTGCTTGAACAAACCATGTGTGGAATTGAATTCCATTCATTATGGAGTTAGTTTCTGCTGACCACTGACACTACAGAGACCCCTGGCATCTGAGGATTTAAGAATTTTCACGTGTTCTCAACTTATGCTAAGAAAATAAAACATGGCAGATGATTTCCATGCGCTAATTTGGAGTGAAGGGCTAGTACGTAAGGCAGGTTACTCAAGAGCCAGAGGCCCGGCACCCATAACCGGGCCTGGCTTTGCCGCTGCCTAAGTATTACCAGGAATTCAATAAAATGCTCCGTAGAAGTCACTGAATTTTGTATTACACTTCACTTCATTATATCCCTGTAATTTCACAAACCTGGGACATTCACGAAAATGTTTTGAAATATATTCCTTCCGAAGGTGGAGGGTCTCCTATTACATCAAAGTAAAAACCATGCAGTTTCTTAGAGCTCACAGAGCTTTTCCAAAGTAAACTGTGGATCGTACAGCCCAATTAAAAACCCAAACACTGTTTCACAGGCACAGAAGAGTCACAGCTCAGCGTAGCCAACACAGTTAATCCGACACCCCAGCCCCGCTCGCAAAGCGGCTCACAGCCACACAGCCACTCGTTTCCCTGACGTCAGCTTTGGCTCAGATGTTTAAATACTTAAGCAACTTGGAAAGATTTTTCATTTCTGTTCTGTTATTTTCTCGTGTGAGCATGGGTGTAGGGGGAATTATAATAAAGAGGGATTAAGTTCATTATAATGAAGACAGATCAGGAATAAAACAGCTACTAAAACTTCATTTACCATTTCCTTACAAAATATATGTAGAAGAATATGGCTTAAAGACAGAGGGGGAAAAGCCTCTTATTTGTTCATACTATATTACTCTAGTACTTATCCAGTCTGACAATGTCAAACTTAATTACCGTCGAGGGCAAGGAAAACTAAGAGGAATTTTATGAAGTCCAATTCATTTTGGTTTTGAGATTCTAAGTGCTTAAAATTTTGGAGTTTTTCAGATTAACTTAAAAAAAAATCAATAACCAAAACACCCCAAAGATTAGATAGAAAACATTTGGTTAACCATTAAAAGTTATTCAACTCTTATTAGAATTATGCTTAGTCTGTAGACCAAGGCAATGTTTCTTAAGCAAGACATTTACGTTGAGAAAAATAATCTCTTAGGGAAAAAAACCAAAACCAGAGCGGTCTCATGCCACAGCTCCCTCTCGGGTCAGAAACAGAACAATGGACAACTCAGTTTCCACTTTTTTTTTTTTTTTTTTAAGACAGCAACGTTGGTTTTATGGATCAAAACCAGAATTTTCATGTTTCACAATTTTGGTGCTAGAGATCCCCAAATTCCCTAACTCACTGGGTCAGTGTCTGAAGGTGTGCATTAAGGTAAACAGCAGCAAAATACCTAACAATGTTACTGCTAAAAGCAGCTGCTCCTGCTTGCGCCTTTAGAATACCAGCCGTAAAACAGCAAAAACACGCACATCTGTGCCATCAGCTGGGATGTGAGCTATTCTAAACAAGAAACCACTGTTAACAGTCCAAGGCAGGACCTCCACAATCATACTGGGCAGGCGCTGAGCTGTGGGGAGAAAATGTCAGCACCTGCTCAAGAGGGCACAGTGCACACGCTCAGTATTCTAAAGGCTGCTTCAGGCAGGCCAGCAATGATTCTGCTAAGACCAACTGCTCACATACACACACGCGCGCACACACAGATTTTAATGGTTTTAAAAAAACCAAATTTGTTACTTTAGAAAAATAAATGCAGTGCATTTTCAGCAATATGATCGCCACAGACTGATTGCTCCGTCCACACACAAGCAGTAGCCGCCTTCTATGGTGATATGGCTTCTCTGCACTAATTCCCATCAGGCCGAAAAACATTAGGGCGGGTCAGGTAAAGACCGATTGTTGCACAAAGAACTTTACTCATCAGATCCCACCGATCTCTTCTGTGCCCGTTTCCTGGGCAACCTTCTTGGTGAAGCTTTATCTGGAAGAAAAGAGGAAGTTTTAACTTGCCTGACTATATAAATGTGTTAAATTCAATAGCATTTTTCTTCAATTTTACCATTTAGTTCAAAACATAACACACATGCAATAAGACCATCAACAATAAGTGTCTCTTATCCAGTGTAGATTTTTAAATTAAATTTTCAAATAATCCTTCAAGAGGTTAACTCAAAATGAAAGTCTACATACTTATAAGTTGCTAAGTAAACCTTACAGGTCATCATCACACACATAAATTTTTTGGGTAATTTTGTATGGTGACAGATGGTAACAAGGCTTACTGTGGTGGCCATTTCCCAGTGTGTGCAAACATCTATCATTAGCTGTGTACCTGAAACTGATATGACATTATGTCTGCCCACTAAAACTTTTTGCAACTAGGGCAGGAAAAGATCTACTCTTGGTCACGGTGATATTGCAAAATCTTCCTAAAGTCTACAGCTGAGCATGTTTATATCTGCAAAAGGACAATCTTTAAACAGCATAAACAATTGATACTGGTTACAAACTAAAGACAGTATCTACAAACACAGCACCATGCACCTGGCACAATTTTCAGCAGTTTCACAAATTTACCTGAAATGAGTGGCAGGTTAGAGGAAATTATATAGCATATCAGTATTAAAACTATTCTACACACAAAGCAGTATTTCGCCTTTTCTCTTACATTAGTCTTACTGTGGTCTATTAAACCAAACATAACCTGGTGGTGTTCCTTTCACTTTCATCCAATAGGAGGAGTCATCTTGAAGTTTATTTAAAAAGTAAAAGATTGCCTTCTCTCTGACCACTGTCCTTTTTATTTCCTAGGAGCACCTGACCTATTAGGAATGTAAGTTCTTTACGGAGTAAGCTACAAATCATAAGTATCTTTCCGGTATAAAAAACACATAGTAAATGTTTACAAAGAGCATTTACAAGGTAAAAATTCTTTTTTAAAGACTGTACTGAAGAATTAAGTGCCTGAAGAATCGCATGAGAGCTGGCCTCTGTGCTTTGACGACAGGCTGGTGATGAGGGGCTTCAGGGATCAGGGCCTGACAGCGAGCACAGATGCACCTTCCAGGGAAGAAAGCCCAGAACTTTCACCAGGTTTTCAAAAAGGCCAGACTATGAATTAATTGCCTTTTCCACCTTTATTTTTAAAAATAATAGCTAATTAATTAGTGTTCATCACCCCCACCACCAACAATACTTCAGAATCAGCCATTTACATGGACACAGCTGTCACTGTAGATATGAAATCGTCATCACTGACTCCCAATGTCAACCCCTGCAACAGAGTTTTAAATACAGAAATACACGATAAAAGTCTCTAAGAATCTGCAAAGCCTATCTGTTCAACAAGTGAATTTCACTCCATCAGTAGAACAGCCCGATACAGCGTACCTTTAACAGTGAGTCTAAAACCTTGCCCGCCCACCCGTCTGCCCATCAGTTAAGCAGCAGACAGATGAAACAGAGAGCAGCTTGGAGTCATCCAGCTTTGGGGAAAGTGGCTCTAAATGCCGCATAAGCCCAGCAAGTGGCGTTTCATTTCAGCAAAGAAAACTGATGCATACATGACGCCTCTCCATCTCCAAAGGAAAAGCACCGCCTCACCACTCCCCCACTGCCTGCAAAACCCAAACGCAGCGCCCGATCATGATGCCTGAAGCCAAGCCTCATTCTTAACGGTAAATGAAAAATGAAAAATAAGTACCGTTCCACAGCATACTGCTAGATTAACCCATGTGGTAACACTAGAGCATGATTAGTAAGAGGGAAGAGAAACAGGAAACATCATACACTGCTGAGAACACTACCTTTGGGGAGGGAAGTGGAACACTTTCCACAGAGACCTAGCTACTCTACCTTTAAGAAATTACCCCGGGCAGGAGAGTGGGCAAAATAGGAATCTGGGGCCAGACGGTACACACTTCCAGCTGTAAGTCACAAGGATCTGATACACGAAGGCGATGACAGTTGAGCGATACTGGGCTGCCACCTGCACACGGCTAAGAGAACAGAGCTTAGAAGGGTCTTATCCCATCACAAGAAAACACCTGCGTGGGACGGTGCTGGCCAGGTGACACGATCACTTCACAGACGCCAACTCATGGTGGTGTATGTGCAAAACTAACATTACGTGTCAACTACACGTCCATTCTGAAAATTTTCCCATCATCTTATACATAAGAATCTTCACTGGAGGATTAATTTCAAGAACAAAAAAATCCTGGAAAGAGAAACTGTTCTATCCTTCAACACAGAACAGGCTTAATCAATCTAACACATTTATATAAATGAACTGTAAAAGAATACTATATGGCGGGAAAGACAGGTAAGTACGTAAGTAATCACCACACACAGACAGACACCCGAGGCACGAGAACCCAGGCTGCAGAACCGTGTGCCACACGAGCCCGTCTGTGAACACAGACACAGAAGCAGCAGGCGTGCAGTGCGCGCGTGGAGAGACCACCGAGAGTAACACGTGAGCACCAGCGACTCATGCGGAATGGGACTGGTGGAGCCAGCAGGTGACTTGTAATTTTTCACCGTAAAAAAATGAGGTCATACTGCTTCTATAATGTTTTTTTAAAAAGTCCACTTACCACTGGAGAGAGAAAAAACAAACAAACTACATTCTCCTATAAGTATTAGTATTTCACCAACTGCATATATAATGAAAACTGGAACTATATTAGATAAACTACCAGGCAGTATGGTAGCTTTATTCTTTCAAACACAGTGGTAGCTGGCAGTTCATCTTCTAATAAACGGTGGCAGAAAGCTGTCATTCATTAAACTTATACGGCATTCACATGCTGCACAAGAGCTCTCAATACTGCATCAAATACCATTAAAAAAATTAATTGCCTCACCTCTTCTACTCTGCACTGAAGCAACAGGAAAGAAAAAAAAGATAGGGAAAGGTTAGGAACATAGAGAACTCACACATCTGTACACAACTGCAGATGCGGAACCATTTCTAAATTAAAGTATAAATACAGTACACAGTAAAAATGTAAAGCACTCATTAATCATATTAGACTCTAGAAGGAATGAAAAGGTAAGTGCTAAGGAGCATCAACCAGGCTTTTTTTTTTTTTTTTTTTTTGCTAAATCTAAGACACTTACTTCCATTTAAGAGAAAAATTTCCAGCCAAGTTTGAGTACTTACTGATCTGGTTCAGAGTTTCCTGAGGAATCCAGCTCATGTCAACGTCATTTTGACTGGAGGTTCCCATCTCTACCTTCTGAATTGGCCTCTTGCGCTGAGAGAACATAAAAATATCATGTTACAGGAGCTCCATTATAGCGCTTTATTACTGTAATTTTAAAAAGACCCTATCAAGCTACCTGCTTAAATACCTTAATAGATAAACATGTTCTTTTCTAGTTCTAAAACATATTCTTCAATTATTTTTTTAACTAGACAAGGGGAAACCATGTCCACAGCAATTATAAGGAATAAGGAGCAAATCTTCACAATTATTTATTTCCAGTCATTAATGACCTTTTGCTCTGCTCTAGAGCTCCATATGTTAATACAATCGGTAGACCAAGTAAAAACTATTTATACAGTGATTTTTCTCATTTTGGGAATCTTAAGAATAAATTTATTTTCACATTCAACCAAATATGGGATAATTACTGAAATGCTGCATGCAGATTCCTGCGCTGTATCTAAATACACTTACATAGCTGGTATAAATAAAATAAAAACATGCAATCTCAGTTAAGCTAACAGCCTCAAACTTTGTTCCTTGAGTATTTGCAGCAAAACTGCAAGAAAGACAGAACTCTACTCTTCAATCCTATTCTTTAAAAAGTAATAAAACCCTATCTAATTATTTACATAAGAAACCAAATTATTAATTACACAGTCTGAAAACTGGAGCTGAACACACAAAGACAACTGAAAAAAATGGTTTATCCCTAACACATAAATTTATGCAAAAATGCTATTTTACGAAAATGAGGTAATGAGAGCGATGGAAATGAACGTTTAAGCACTATTTCTCTTTAAAAGATAATGACTTAATATGTACTACCAGTATCACAGAGATTTAACTGGCTGACTTACTGCTTAATAAATAATGACTAACCAAAATATCTAGCAACTGTTTGGAACCAGTGGACATCAATACATTTGACACAAACATGTTACATACTGAAAGGAACAGATGGATTATTCTGTTTGGGGGCTTTTGTTTGGTGGGTGGGGGAGGAGAGGGAGATGAGGACACAGGGGAAGAATTAACCACCACGTTCAAAGCCGGGAGACCGTGACCACACGAGGGCCTTCAACGCTGACACTTCACTTCTCTAGCGAGAGCAGAATTTGGCCAATTTCACTTTTTTTTTTTTCAAACCAAGACTCATTTAATTGCTAATTAGAAATCAGCCCTGTGATCAAGAATAAGATGCATGGCTAATCAGTAAAATAACATCCATTAACTGCATGTGGCAGAAAATTCTGAACAAACCCAAACACACCCCCAAGGTCTCATCTTCAAGCTTCATTTTAAAAAGCTGTAACAAACCTGTAAACCTATAAACCCACAGTGAGACCAGGCAGGCACGAGCACGGAGACTGTCCTTGGCACTGTGCCGACCTCGGAAGACCCGTGACCGGGGCGGCTCAGCTCACGCGCGTTTACCTTTCTGGACTCCAGGAGCTGGTGAAGGCCGACGACAACCAGCAGCCCGAGGCCCGCCAGGAACATGTACATGAATATGCTGATGGCAAAGGGGAGACGAGACTCGCTTCAGTTCCTAGGAAACCCCGCAGCTAATCACAGCACACTCGAGCGCCACTGAGCAGGCCTGTGAGGCGCTGCGATGAGGGTTCTAACACAATGTATGTTTTTCCAAACAATTTGTGGGGAAAAACACAGGAAAATATTTTAAATTCTACTAAGATGAAGGTAATAGTTTCATGAATTTACCTTTAACATCAGTCTCCCTCCTACTCTGCCAAAAGGCATATGATCTACAGCAAATTACTTCACAATTTGTTATAGTATTCTAAACTCAGTTAAAATAACTGCATTAGTTTTTGTTCCTCAAAGATCAGATTTTGCACGATTTTATTTAAAAACTACTCTTTTGTGAATCGTAAGTATGTGCTGAAAAATAATTTGGTATTCACAACGAATACACTCTTCAAGATAAAAATCTCCTAACATAATTTCAGTAGCAATTTTGGAGGCATGCAACTTCCATTAGGCTGGTGACTAAAACAATTTAAAGACAGGAAGAACAAAAAGTGAACTATCTTTCTAAATCAATTTTTGTTAGTTTTAACTACCTTTCCTACGTGCTGTTATTCATCATTGTTGTGAGCATCATCTAAAGTGTGGAGTTAAGTGGTCAAGATTTCAACTTATCCACAGCAGGCTCCATTTTCACCACGAAACACCAGGATGACAGACACGAGCCTCCCAGTCCTGCCTTCTGAGACCAAAATCTACATCCGGCAAAACTCACTTACGTTTCTCCATCTAACCCATCTTCTCTCTCGATAATTGTAACTGTTTGATTGAAGACAGCATCTTGAAAAACATTGCCCTGTTAAGAAAAAATAAATCACAAAAATCTGAAATGCACTGGAAGAAAGAAAGCCTACACAGTTTCTTCCAACTGTCATCCTGACAGACACCACAGCTCTCTCACCACTTAGGATATCCTAAGATTTAACAGAACTGTACACGAGCATACTAATTCAACGTCAGGGACTCAGCATCATGACATTACTTTGTCCTACAAAACAAAGAATGGACTCCACCTTTGCTTAAATTGTCCACTTTCTTTGACAGGGGTGGGGTGATGTGTGAGAAACCAGGGAAGTGAACACACAGTGAAATGTACAGAAAGCAGCAGAGAACACAGAACACTCTTCAGCTAGAGGCCCCGGCTCCTGCTGTACGTGACCCTTCAGACAAGAAACCAAAGGCATGGAGCGGGCACTCTGCAGCAGAGGCTTGTTTTAAGAGCTGGACTTGAGCAAAAGTCAAGTCCACACTGACAATGGGTTGGAAATCAGTTTACACTAAATGGTCAGTGGCACTCACAGTATCAAAGTCTTTTCCTTTGGTGATCTCGAAATAATTTTGTCAGCTCAATACAATTTCAGTTTTCAAATACGAGAGACTCACTGGGACAACACACAGCTGTGCTCCATGTTCTGTGTGAAGCACTGAGGTAATACTTTTCCAAACTGTCACTATTTACTGTTGAACTGTTCAGTTCAGTCGCTCGGTCGTGTCCGACTCTTTGCAACCCCATGAATCGCAGCATTTCAAGATCTTTGGATTAGCAAACCAAGATGACACAGACATTCAAACAGAACTGAAACTACAGACATGCTTTTGGATGAAGTTTAATTCTGCTTAAAGATAAGATGAAATACATAATCCTTCAGGCTACTAAGCTGTAGGTGAGGAAACTTAGTACACTGCTTTGAAAATACGAAAGGGGAATTCCTGGCAGTACAACGGTTATAACTCGGCGCTCTCAATGCCGAGGCCCAGGTTCAAGCCTGGTCAGGGGACTGAGTTCACGCAAGCCCGGGAGGTGCAGCCAAAAAAAAAAAAGAGAGAGATGGAAAAATCTTTCCCACATTCTACTAAGTAGTTTTAAAAAAACAAAAAAGGAGAACTTAATGGCAGCATCAGAAATTTAATGTAGACATAAAATAAATACAGTGACACTAGGGTGATGAAAAGGCCGAATAAGCTTTCCAGAAAGGATGACATTTCCCTTCCTGAAAGCTTTTTAGATGTGCTCTCAACTGAAGGAGGACATAACAGCTGGGATCTAGAGGTCAGCTCCCAGCAGCAAAATCCTAGTGGGCTTCTCTCATTCATTTACTGGCCACACCTACGCTGCGGAGTAAAACACCCGAGAGGCACCCGAGAGGCTACTTGGGTCTCATAAACCGTAAGCCTTTTTAATATTCTAAAAATATTCAGTTGTATTTTATGAGTGTATAAAATGACAGAAAAGTAGTCACAGAAAGTCCTTAAAACCTACACATACTAGTAGTAAAATGGGCAAAATGCAAGCGACAAAAAGCACAAAGATTACTTCATATGTATGAACACCTGAAGAGGCAGTGGATTCCACTCTTTTCTAGAACTTTCCCAGCCTTCACTCACTCGTCTTCAGGACGCAGCACTTGTCACGCTGTGATCTGTTTACACTCCTCTGGCCCACTGCATTACAGACTCGAAGACAGAGATATGTGTAGTCTACCTTTGCCTGCCTGCTGCCCATCAACTTCAACCTCCAAACAGGCACTCGAATGAATACGCGCAATAGCACTCAGACGTCAACTGTCCTCACGTGCCCCGAACTTAAGGAGGGCCTTACGTTCAAATCCTTGTAGTTCAGGTTGATGACCAGACCGAAGGGCCGGCCGCCCATGGGCTCTGCGGGGATGAAGGAGTACTCAAAGGTGCCTGTCTCTGGGGCGGCACAACCGTGTTCAGAGGAAGAGCGGTGAAATTCTGGATATAAAACTGGTAGTCCTGAGGGTAACGGAATGAGGCATCGAGAGACTCGACGATAAAATCTTCTGTACCCTTGTTTGTAAAGCCTACCAGGAACTTCACAATGTTATTTGCCGGAAAATCTATGAAACAAAAATAGACAGGAAGGTTAGAAAACATTTAAAGGGCGAAAGACGCAGACGTTACAAATGGATTCTGAGGCCTGTTCCTGCTGTGCATGGACTTGGTTTCGGAACCCGTTTCAGGAAAACATTCCAGCCGTGCTCCAGCAGCTGGCTGGAGGCTGTGTGTAAGCTGAAACCCTCGTCGGCACGCCAGTGCTCCAACTGAAGAGCTCAGCAGAGCACCTCGACCGGAGCCCCGGTCGCTGCCAAGCCGCCAGGGGCCGCGGGCGCTGCGCTGCAGCGGTCAGAGCCCCAGGGCGCCGCGCGGTGCAGAGCTCACCGGCGGCGCGGAGCTCACCGGCGGCGCGCTCAGGCTCTGCTGGCCGTGCAGACAGTGGGCAGGAGAGTCACAGGAAGCGGACGCCTGAGATTCACCTGCAAACTGTGACGTCTATCAGATGTTTTAAAAAAAACCCTTATCTACTTTAGGCAGTTACTCAGAATGCATATCTGAAGGTTAAGACCCACGGAGGCAGCTACAAACATGAAACCAGGAAAACAAAAACCTCTCAATCAAATGACACTTTCTGTAGACATAGAGCTGGAACGTACACAGGAATAAAACAGAGAGCTTGAGAAGGCCCCTCAAATGAATAATCTCCAATAGTAAGCATTCAATAATCATCTGCAGAGCTACTCATCCCCTGAAGCACAGGTTCTGGGGCCAGATGGACCTGAGTCTAAACCATCTTCACAGCCTGTTTACTGAGAGTGACCCTGAGTAAGCAGTGGCCTCTGATTCAGTTCAACAGCTCTTCTCTCAGAGCTCCTGTTAGGATTCAGTAACACACACAAAACACTCAAACGTCGGCCCTCAATAAATGTTAGCCATTTATTTTCCTCTAATGCAACACAGACTTTAATAAAAAAAAAACATTTAGTATTTCACTAGTATTTACACTCAAAATATGAATGTTAATTTTACTGTGGCAGTTTGGATAAAGTTTAAAGACAGTATTTTTCAAGGGGACATTTAATTTCTAGTTAAAATGGATAGATTTTCCCCCTTAGTTCCAAAGCCAGAAACGAAACGTTACAGATACGGGTATTCATACATATACACACAGTTTTTTTCCCCCAAAATGTGTCTGCACTATTTTTGCAGAAATAAAGATCTTTATCATTATTAATGCTGCCCCCCAAAGTAAGCTTGTCATCTAAAAAACTCCTGTATCTGAATTACAACCACATTCCCTACTTACCTTCTCCTTTCACAAACAGGATGGTCGTATCTGCACTTGGTGAAGCTTCAGGTTCACCTGATACATCATCTTCCTCTTTATCTTCAGCCTAAAAGAAATGCTGAAAACAGATTACTACGGGGAAAAGCACAGCATCATTTAAGAACAGTGGCTTCACTGGATTTGGGACAATGTGTTAGTAAACTGCATCTCCAAGGCTGTGCTGAGATCAGCAGTGGAATGGACAGTTACGCGCATATAGATTCCCCCAGGGATTCTGCAACTGTAACTGAGGGTGAAGCCTGAGATTTTGTATTTGTAACAAGGATCCAGCAAATGCCCATGAAGCTGGTATTTAGATTACACTCTGAACTGCAAAGTTCTAAAGCCTAAGTGGTTAAGTTTTCTATAAAGCTTGAAACTTTGAAAACCGTGTATTTCAAAAGGACATATAATTTCTAGTTAAAACGGACAGTATTAATTTTTCCCCTTAAATGCCAGGAATACTACTTTCCAAGAAAAGAAGAAGTCTCAAACACAGTCTTCAATTCCCTCCCCAACAAAGGGGACAGGAGGGGCAGGTCTGAGGACTCAGATATCAAATCCTTTCAGCTTCGGGAACCACGAGGTCTCCCCCATGAGCGTACAGCTGCAGGCGCAGAGGCGAGCAGCCGGAGCCAACGAGGAGAAGGCGGCGTGGCAGGCGCAGGCCCGCGGGCGCCTCCGCCACCCCTGCTCCAGGCCTGGTGACGAGTCACTCCATCCCATTTACAGAACGACCTCCCCGCGAGAAGTCGCACACCGCGAGAAGTCGCACACCACTCGGAAGAAAGGGTCTTTAAAAAATCACGACCAGGGAAATAATGAGGCGGCCAGCAAGCAATCGCGGACTCGTGTCCGACTCTTTGCGATCCCGTGGATTGTGGTCTACGAGGCTTCTCTGTCCATGGGATTTTCCAGGCAAGAGTACTGGAGTGGGTTGCCATTTCCTTCTCCAAGGGATGTTCCTGACTCAGGAATCAAACCCAGGTCTACTGCGTTGCAGGCAGACACTTTACCCTCTGAGCGACCAGGAAAGCCCTATAATGAGGTGGAGATGTCCTGAAATTTAATTAAATTTGCACGACTCAGAACATTTACTAATCACTGAATCGTATGCTTAAAATGAGAAAGTATCATGATGTGTAAATTGTATTTCAATAACATTGTTTTGATAAGGTCAACAGAGCAAAGACTATCTTACATTTTAAAATTTCTCCACACCCACCTCATATGCTTAAGAGAAGGCAGGAACCAGAAACTGTCAAATACAGGGAAAAGGAGACACTTGAGAAGCGAGAGAAATCACCCTACGACCTGACCAGGGGGGTCATCAGCATTAAGGAGTGAGGAGGCAGTGGGGCAGACAGCGGCGGCAGCACCGAGAAAACCCGGAAGGGCCGCGAGGCCAGCAAGGAGGGGCGCTCAGGACAGGCTCAGGGCAGAGACCAGGCCAGGAACCCAGCCATCAGGCCACTGGAGCCACAGCAAGAAGGGTTCACGAGATGTGTGGGAGCTGACCGACCACTGTGAGAACGAATGGGAAATGAGCAGAAGAGACAGCTGTACAGAGCACTCTTCCAAGAACTGTGCTGGTAAAAAGGAAACCTGGAGCAACTTAAGGTGGAGAACACCAAGTGGAGGGGTGTGGGCACGTCTGGACCTTAACAGAAATAAGTCACCAAGAAAAACCAACGCTTGAAGCCACAGGAACAAAGAGGGTAATAAGCAAGATCCCACAGGACCAGACAGGGAGAAGGGAGGAAAGGGCCCACCCTAGAGGAGAGTAAAAACAACTCCCTGAAAGGAAAGACGCAGACAAGATGCTGAGTAATATATTCAGAAGAACTCAGGTTCTGTTTGACAGAGTTCACACTGATGGCATTCACGTTCTGACATCAAAGACCACACTGTTGCAAAGACTTCAAAGAGAAACTGGTTTTTGGAGCTGGAGAGTGGTTAGGATTCTTCCCAGGATAAATCACAGTCGTCTGGGAGAGAAAATAAGCTAGAAAGCGGAGTGGAAGTGTGCGTTTCTGAGTCCTGCCTGACTCTGCGGCCCCGTGGACTGTCGCCCACCAGGTTTCAGCTCCAAGCATGCCACAAGGATCCTACTTGTCGCTCAGTATGTCTGCTGTCATCCTGTAATTATATAGTAAAAGCTTCAAAATCGGACAACTTCTAGATCTTGTCTAAGCCCTCTCTCTATGAGGAATCTTCATGGAACATAGCTGACACACTGTTTTTTGTATGCTCCTCAACCCCCAGCAGCAAAACGCATACACACTGCCCAAGAACATAAAGACGGCGAGAAAAGAGGCTACGTGGCCTGCTCACCCAGGGAATCCAGAACAGCGCCCGGCACACTGTAGGGACTCACAGAGGCGCTGCCTACTGAGGGAAGGAAGGAGAGGAGAGGAAAGTAGGACCCAGAGAGGTAAGCTGCCCAAGGTCGGAAAGCTAAGCGGGGTACGTCCCAAACACCCCTGGTCCAGTGGGTCTACTCTGTTGCCTTTAAGTTCCTGACTCAGGAATCAAACCCAGGTCTACTGCGTTGCAGGCAGACACTTTACCCTCTGAGCGACCAGGAAAGCCCTATAATGAGGTGGAGATGTCCTGAAATTTAATTAAATTTGCACGACTCAGAACATTTACTAATCACTGAATCGTATGCTTAAAATGAGAAAGTATCATGATGTGTAAATTGTATTTCAATAACATTGTTTTGATAAGGTCAACAGAGCAAAGACTATCTTACATTTTAAAATTTCTCCACACCCACCTCATATGCTTAAGAGAAGGCAGGAACCAGAAACTGTCAAATACAGGGAAAAGGAGACACTTGAGAAGCGAGAGAAATCACCCTACGACCTGACCAGGGGGGTCATCAGCATTAAGGAGTGAGGAGGCAGTGGGGCAGACAGCGGCGGCAGCACCGAGAAAACCCGGAAGGGCCGCGAGGCCAGCAAGGAGGGGCGCTCAGGACAGGCTCAGGGCAGAGACCAGGCCAGGAACCCAGCCATCAGGCCACTGGAGCCACAGCAAGAAGGGTTCACGAGATGTGTGGGAGCTGACCGACCACTGTGAGAACGAATGGGAAATGAGCAGAAGAGACAGCTGTACAGAGCACTCTTCCAAGAACTGTGCTGGTAAAAAGGAAACCTGGAGCAACTTAAGGTGGAGAACACCAAGTGGAGGGGTGTGGGCACGTCTGGACCTTAACAGAAATAAGTCACCAAGAAAAACCAACGCTTGAAGCCACAGGAACAAAGAGGGTAATAAGCAAGATCCCACAGGACCAGACAGGGAGAAGGGAGGAAAGGGCCCACCCTAGAGGAGAGTAAAAACAACTCCCTGAAAGGAAAGACGCAGACAAGATGCTGAGTAATATATTCAGAAGAACTCAGGTTCTGTTTGACAGAGTTCACACTGATGGCATTCACGTTCTGACATCAAAGACCACACTGTTGCAAAGACTTCAAGAGAAACTGGTTTTTGGAGCTGGAGAGTGGTTAGGATTCTTCCCAGGATAAATCACAGTCGTCTGGGAGAGAAAATAAGCTAGAAAGCGGAGTGGAAGTGTGCGTTTCTGAGTCCTGCCTGACTCTGCGGCCCCGTGGACTGTCGCCCACCAGGTTTCAGCTCCAAGCATGCCACAAGGATCCTACTTGTCGCTCAGTATGTCTGCTGTCATCCTGTAATTATATAGTAAAAGCTTCAAAATCGGACAACTTCTAGATCTTGTCTAAGCCCTCTCTCTATGAGGAATCTTCATGGAACATAGCTGACACATTGTTTTTTGTATGCTCCTCAACCCCCAGCAGCAAAACGCATACACACTGCCCAAGAACATAAAGACGGCGAGAAAAGAGGCTACGTGGCCTGCTCACCCAGGGAATCCAGAACAGCGCCCGGCACACTGTAGGGACTCACAGAGGCGCTGCCTACTGAGGGAAGGAAGGAGAGGAGAGGAAAGTAGGACCCAGAGAGGTAAGCTGCCCAAGGTCGGAAAGCTAAGCGGGGTACGTCCCAAACACCCCTGGTCCAGTGGGTCTACTCTGTTGCCTTTAAGACTCCTGTCCACGTCATCTTGGACTGTTCTGTTTCACATCTCCTTCCTTCTGCCAAAAAATACTAAGGAATTATCCTCAGGGACTGGCCTCATTCTCCCAACTTCAATCCACTCTGATTCCAGTCACAAACCTCTAAAGGCGAACAGTTTAATACCATATTTGTCTATAAGAAAGGATAAGTTCTAAATCCGTCATATACACGTAATAAATCGAGCACAGCACTAACCAAATCTGTCGGTTCATCTTCTTCCACCTCTGCTTCGTCGTCTTCATCTTCAATTATAGAATCTTCCACCGTTTCCTCATCTTCTGTAAGATCCTGAGCCACTGCCAATGAGCCTAACAGTAAAACACGCAACAAGCAATTAGCCTTTACTCTGGAATATCAACTTTTCCTTTTCTAAAGGTAACAAAAACTTTCCCTCAGAATACTCAATCTCCCAGTCCACTCAAGTGATGCCAAATTACAACATATCTCAGGACATTCAGATGATCTTATCTAACTGCTAGCCTTACCAACTGCACATTAATTTTAGTGGAAAATGCTGTTTAACTTTCAAAAGCTGCTGGAAAAATGAACTGTTAAAACTACAGATGCCGTAAAGGCCAAATAAATAAATCCAGGCAATTTTGTTAAACATGTTAAAAGTAACTAAGTTTGTTTTAAAACTAAAAAGCTCTACAATTTACTCCATCATTAACCATACAAAACAAACAAACAAAAAATTCCAGGCCTAAAGGAAAATAGCAATCTAAATATCTAAGCCAGACTCTTGCATATAACTCCAAGGAACAAACATCTGTATGACATCTATGGTGAAAACTAGCTCTCATAAAAAACATTTGATTTAATAAAAACTATATTGGTCATTTCAGAGTTGAGAGTTGAGAAAGCATGCATTTATTTTTGCATACAGCTTCAAACATGTTTTAAGATAATTCTTATAATCCCTACACTTAAAGTCATAGTGAAGTTAAGCATAACTATAATGCCAAAAAATTATAAATGCTAACTTTACAGGCAAAAATACATGGCATATTAAATCTATTTCAGACAAGGCCCTCAGAAGAAATTTCAAAATTTCAGAGACTCTTCCAACACTTCTCAGAAAGAATGATGATGTGGCAATTCAGTATAGGGGGGGAAAAAGAGAACGGAAGCATGTGTCCACGTTGCAAACCCAGAAGAAACAGTAAATACGAAGGACTCTGCATTTCAAGCCTTTTCCACCTCCCTGAGTTCTTACCACAGTTAAAATTTAAGTCAAATGTCAACACCGAACCTCATGAACTCAAAGTCAGTTTCTACTGCTTGTTGAACAAACCAAAACAGTGCATTCATAATTTACAATAAAACTAGTAGGAAGACTATCTAAGTCTGACATAATAAAGTTGTACTTAAATTTCAAGACTTCTCAATAAATACAATGGCTTTCAACCAGCATTTATTAACGTTTTTATGCTAACCAGTAACAATTTTGTGCCTTAAAAAAAACTAACACTTTTCTATTGGGAAAATTAAGAGAAAACATCTTTTGAAAGACAGACTCTAAGGCACCCCCCTCAAGAAAAATACCCAATCAGATACTGATGTTTCTTAAGAAAACGTTCTAAAGCCAGAAAACAATATAGTCCAGATTCTAGACAAATACGATCACCAAATATTCCTGAAGAAAATAAAAACAACTACCGAGAGCAACTCCTAAACGAAAAGCATTCCTATTTAAATCTGCAAATGAATGAACAGTTGTGGTTAATTCTCCCACTTGGTTTTCTATCCATTAAACATAAATCAGTCAGTCCACTTTTCTTTGCAAAAAGAACACGTGGAGGGCCGTCACTATCGTTCATTTTGCCACACAGCTAGCTTAAAACTTACAAAATAAAAGGAATTCTAGCGATCATACGGTCAGACTAAATTCCATGGAGAAGACTGCAGTTCAAGAAAGAATCAAGGCAAAAAGCCAAGTCTCCGCATTTTTATCGTCCTGTTATCCACTGTCGGGAATACACCTAAATAAAGAAATAGACTACTTTTTTTTTTTTTTCAGGACTATGCGATGCATCCACGGAACAAACAAAAAAGCTACCAAAAAAGGAGAGCAAAAGGAGGGCTGGAGTAATGGACAGGCCCCAGGATTCCTCAGCCCATCTGGGCGCAGGGCTGCACTAGCAGACGAGCAGGGGGGTTTGGTGAAACCAAGACACCCAGGGACGCAGACGGCTGCGCTGATACACGGGGGTAGGGCGGGAGGCCGAGCTGTGTGCCTGGGCCCGCAACACCCGGGTTTCAGCAAATGAATGGAGGACGCCGGGATTGGAAGCCAGGGACACGTCAGCTCAGCGCCGAGGGGAGGGCAGGGCAGGGGCGGAGCGGCAGCCGCGGGCGGTCAGCGGCCCCGGAGCGCCCCGGCCGGCCCGCCCGCCGCCCTCGCCCCCAGCCCCGGCCCGAGCCCCGACCCCTCCGTGCCGGAACCCGGCCCCGGCGGTGGGGATGGGGCCCAGGGGCTGCCGAGCGAGGCCGACAGGAAGACCCCGGCCCCTGGGGGACCCCGACCTGGGGGGCGCCGCGGCCGCCTCCGGCCTCACGCCTGCCTGGTCCCACGGCGGCTCCCGCCCACCAGGCCGAGCCCCTCGACCCACGGCCCAGCCTTACCTCCTGGGCCGCCTCGGAGCAGGAGGGTGGCGGGGAACACCAGCAGGAGAAGCAGCAGCAGGCGGCGGAGGGACGTCATGGCGCGGCCGCGGGGTCCAGAGCCCCACCGCGAGAACTCTCTGCCGCCCCGGCGCGAATGGCGTTACTCTTCATCCGGGCTCCGGGGAAGGGCGGGACACGCACCGCGCACGGCCCTCGCCACGCCCCTCCTACGTGAGAGGGGCGGGGCACGCATCACGCATGGCTCTCGCCACGCCCCTTCCCGACGTGGCTGCTCGGTCCGAGCGGTGGGGGAGCGCAAGCAGCCCCGGGAGTCACGTGACGGGTTGCTAGGTCCTCCGGGAGTCTCGCGAGAGTCCGCCTCCAATCACGGCCGAGAGCTGGCGGCGACCTGCGCTTTTGCCGCTCACTGAGCCCTCCATCCGTCCCTCCCAGTTAACGGTTCCTTTGTTTACCTGATGATCAGCTAGGAAGTCTTTGTGCAATTGAACAGTAATGCTGCTTAATATGGATCTCCCTGGTGGTTCAGACGGTAAAGCGTCTGCCTGCCGTGCAGGAGACCCGGGTTCGATCCCTGGGTTGGGAAGCTCCGCTGGAGAAGGAAATGGCGAACCGCTCCAGTAATCTTGCCTGGAAAATTCCATGGACTGAGGAGCCTGGTGGGCTACAGTCCATGGGGTCGCAAAGAGTCGGACACGACTGAGCAACTTCACACACTGCCGCTTAATACAAGGAATATGAACTGCCTGTTTTACAGACTATGCCAAAGCCTTTGACTGTGTGGATCACAATAAACTGGAAAACTCTGAAGGAGATGGGAATACCAAACTACCTGACCTGCCTCTTGAGAAACGTGTATGCAGGTCAGGAAGCAACACTTAGAACTGGACATGGAATAACGGACTGGTTCCAGTAGGAAAAGGAGTACGTCAAGGCTGTCACCCTACTTAATTAACTTATATGCAGTGTACATCACGAGAAACGCTGGGCTGGAGGAAGCACAAGCTGGAATCAAGATTTCCAGGAGAAATATCAATAACCTCAGATATGCAGATGACACCACCCTTATGGCAGAAAGTGAAGAGGAGCTAAAAAGCCACTCGGTGAAAGGAAGAGGAGAGTGAAAAAGTTGGCTTAAAGCTTAACAGTCAGAAAACCAAGATCGTGGCATCTGGTCCCATCACTTCGTGGCAATTAGATGGGGAAACAGTGGCTGATTTTATCTTTTGGGGCTCCAAAATCACTGCAGATGGTGATTCTCCTTGGAAGCAAAGTTATGGCCAACATAGACAGCATATTAAAAAGCAGAGACGTTACTTTGCCAACTAAGGTCCGTCTAATCAAGGCTACGGTTTTTCCAGTGGTCATGTATGGATATGAGAGTTGGACTATAAAGAAAGCTGAGTGCCAAAGAAGTGATGCTTTTGAACTGTGGTGTTGGAGAAGACTCTTGAGAATCCCTTGGACTGCAAGGAGATCCAACAAGTCCATCCTAAATGAAATCAGTCCTGGGTATTCATTGGAAGGACTGATGTTGAAGCTGAAACTCCAATACTTTGGCCACCCGATGCGAAGAGCTGACTCATTGGAAAAACCCCTGATGCTGGGAAAGGTTGAGGGCAGGAGGAGACAGGAACACCAGGGGATGAGGTGGCGGGATGGCATCACTGATTCAATGTACGAGAGTCTGAGTGCACTCTGGGAGTCGGTGATGGACGGGAAGGCCTGGCATGCTACAAATCATGGGGCGCAATGAGTCAGACACGACTGAGTGACTGAGCTGAACTGAACTGAACTAGACTACCAGAAAGTGGAAATTTTAAGATCAGGTGGATTTGAATTTTATTTATTACTTAACATCCTGGTAATTCATTTTTCCTTTTTGCAAAAATAAAAAAGTACCTGATTTTTCATTAATAACCTGTCACATAAGGATAATAATTTCTATTTTTAGCAACATGCAT
>SJYC01088613.1:0-45351 GCA_006408675.1 Madoqua kirkii
TTTGTCAACCAGAAGACTTATTTGTGTTGATCTTCCCAAAGTCTGGTGCCACTCTCAGAAAAGCACTAAATAAAGTTATATTCTTACATAGCAAAGATACAGCAACTTATAACAAGTAAAGAGAGTACAGTGATTTACAACAAAAGAGAAGCAATTAACTCAAAAGTCTAGTGTTGCTAACATCAAAGCTACTATATATCTTTTTCTACATCCTGGTTACATTGAATAACATCCTCCCAGGTGCCTAAAAGATAAAGAATATGGAGGTCTGGCAGCAATCCTTGAGTCAACAGTGAAAACCCGTCACCAATATGATTTTTAACTCTTTAGAAAAGGCTCTGTATCTTTAAGATGCTTTTAAGCTTTGTGCCTCTCGCAGTTGGGGGGCTGTAAGCCATTCACAAGCTGTAAGAAGTCTGGGGAACCTGTTAGGCAAGCTAGAGAGCTATCAGAGGGGGTTTAACTGAAACATCCCTTTCAAATGCAGAAGACTAAAGCCCTGATTTGACTTTTTCCAGAGAATATCAGAAAAGTGGAAAAGCAGAGTACAGAGGCCAGCAGATTCTTATTTTTTGGTGAGGTGGATGCTCAGGAAATTCCAGAGGGAATCCTTGAAACCTGATCACGTCCTTGCGTTTTGTCAGGCTTCCTTCCACATTACCTTGTCACAGGTGGGATTCCTCATGCTGGCCCCTGACACACTTTCATGCATTGGAGAAGGAAATGGCAACCTCACTCCAGTATTCTTGCCTGGAGAATCCCAGGGACAGAGGAGCCTAGTGGGCTACCGTCTATGAGGTCGCACAGAGTGGGACACAACTGAAGTGACTTAGCAGCAGCAAAGAAATAGAAATTTGGGAAGGTTTTTAAAGTTGCTTAATGTGATGTATTAGTTTTCTGTCACTTCCATAACAAATTACTATTAATGACTTAAACAACACAAATATTTCTTCCTATAGTTTAGCAGCTTCTAAGTCTGAGACAGGTCTCGTGGGCTAAAATCAGGATGCTGGCAGCACTGTGTTGCTTTTTGGATGCTCTGTGTGAGAATCTGTTTTCTTGCCTGTTCTATCTCCTAGATGTGGGTAGCTCAGCTGGTAAAGAATCTTCCTGCAGTGCAGGATATCCTGGTTTGATTCCTGGGTCTGGAAATTCCCCCAGAGAAGAGACAGGCTACCCACTCCAGTATTCTTGGGCTTCCATGGTGGCTCAGACAATAAAGAATCCACCTTTAATGCAGCACACCTGGGTTTGATCCCTGGGTTGGGAAGATCCCCTGGAAGGGGGCATGGCAACACACCCTAGTTTCTTGCCTGGAGAATCCCCATGGACAGAGGAGCCTGGTGGGCTACAGTCCATGTGGTCACAGAGAGTTGGATATGACTGAGTGACTAAGTACATAGCACAGAGGCCATCCACACTCTTTGGCTCATGAGACTCTTCTTCAATTTTCAGAGCCAGCAGCAATGGGCTGAAGCTTATAATAAGTGTCCGTGAGTCACCCTCCATCGATCATCTTACCTATCTCTGGCTATGTTCAGATAAGGATTTTTAAGGACTCACATGATTAGGTTAACCCACCTTCATCACCTAGGGCAACCTTCCCATCCTCAAGGTTTGCAATCCAGTTGGAAATTCCCTTTGCCATGTAAGGTAATATATTCACAGATTAAGGAATAGTTTTATTTGGGAGAGAGGTGGTCATCATTCTTCCTGCCACAGTCTACTCTCTTATCCCCAAACACACACATCTGTCCTACATGCTGAATACATTTTTTCCTCTATCTCAATGTTCCCTGAAGTCTCAAACCATTACATGAGAGAAGTTAGTACACGACAGGTCTAGCTCTCTGGTTCCAATGCCCTCTTAATTGCTGGCCAAGAGAGTACTGCCATTTTGCTTTAATATGGAGATTGTGATTTCCTTACTGATTTGCATAAGCTCTTCAAATTTTAGAAGGTTAAACTGTAAGCTCATGAAAGGCAGGAAAAATATATTTTTTTGGTTAATTATTCTATCCCAGTGCCTCTCACACAGAAAGCATGCAAGTATTTGCAAAGCAAATAAATACTGAAGAAAACAAGTAAGTCAACCAATGACATAAACAGTGGATGAAGACATGCAAAATCATTACAAAATTACACTTTCCGTTTCCCCAAACTTTGTATTTTTCTTGATATTTTTCAGAACCCTTGAAACAGGTTATAAACTTCACCAGAGTCCAGGTTGCTCTTCCAGGTAAATTTATCAAATTGCTTGTGTTTCATCTGGGTTTTAGTTACCAGTAAATATCTTTTCACTTCCACAGTGGCTCAGGGTAAAGAATCCTCCTGCTAATGCAGGAGATGGGGATTTGATCCCTGGGTAGGGAAGACCTCCCTGAGAAGTAAATACCAATCTATTTTAGTATTCTTGCCTAGAAAATCCTGTGGACAGAGGACCCCATGGCAGGCCACAGTCCATGGGATCACAAAAGAGTTGGACATGACTTAGCCATTAAACAGAACCAACAAATGTATTTTCAGGCACTGGGATTCCTGCCAAGATTGACTCTCAGCCCATAGATTCTGTTTTAGATTTAAATATAACCATTAAACTTCAGTTCCGTTCAGTTGGTCAGTCATGTCGGACTCCTTGAGACCCTGCAGACTGCAGTATGTCAGGCCCATTATCAACTCCCGGAGTTTACTCAAACTCATGTCCATTGAGTCGGTGATGTCATCCAACCGTCTCATCCTCTGTCGTCTCCTTCTCCTCCCACCTTCAATCTTTCCCAGCATCAGGGTCTTGTCAAAGGAGTCAGCTCTTTGCATCAGGTGGCCAAAGATTTGGAGTTTCAGCTTCAGCATCAGTCCTTAGAATGAATAGTCAGGACTGATCTCCTTTAGGATGGACTGCTTGGATCTCCTTGCAGTCCAAGGGACCCTCAAGAGTCTCCTCCAACACCACAGTTCAAAAGCATCAATTCTTGGGGACTCAGCTTTCTTTATAGTCCAACTCTCACATGCAACCATGAATACTGGAAAAATCATAGCTTTGACTAGACAGATTTTGTTGGTAAAATAACGTCTCTGCTTTTTAATATGCTGTCTTGGTTGGTCATAGCTTTTCATCCAAGGATATTACACTTCAGTTCAGTTCAGTCACTCAGTCATGTCCAACTCTTTGTGACCCCATGAAACACCTGTCCATCACCATCTCCCAGAGTTCACTCAAACTCACTCGACTCCATCGAGTCGGTAATGCCATCCAGCCATCTCATCCTCTGTCATCCCCTTCTCCTCCTGCTCCCAATCCTTCCCAGCATCAGAGTCTTTTCCAATGAGTCAACTCTTCGCATGATGTGGCCAAAGTACTGGAGTTTCAGCTTTAACATCATTCCTTCCAAAGAAATCCCAGGGGTGATCTCCTTTAGAATGGGCTGGTTGGATCTCCTTGCAATCCAAGAGACTCTTGAGAGTCTTCTCTTCTCCAGTACCACAGTTCAAAATCATCAATTCTTTGTGCTCAGCCTTCTTTACAGTCCAACTCTCACATCCATACATGACCACTGGAAAAACCATAGCCTTGACTAGAACTTAGAGATTACCAAATATTTGCTATTCTTGGTACACTCAAGCGCATCTGAGTATAAGTATCTTAATTATTTTTATAGATAGAATGCTCGCTTGCAGTTTTTTTCCCCCCTAACTTCCCCTCAGTGATGACTTTTCCAATAGAACATAAGGGAAAACAGCATTGTTTTCCCAACACAAGTTTTAAAAAAATAGTTTGGCTTGGACTAGTTGTAGCCAGGTCTGAGAGGGGAAATAGAGAGTATCTGTAAATGAGATGTTATTTTAGTTTAGAGATTACCAAATATTTGCTATTCTTGGTACACTCAAGCGCATCTGAGTATAAGTATCTTAATTATTTTTATAGATAGAATGCTCGCTTGCAGTTTTTTTCCCCCCTAACTTCCCCTCAGTGATGACTTTTCCAATAGAACATAAGGGAAAACAGCATTGTTTTCCCAACACAAGTTTTAAAAAAATAGTTTGGCTTGGACTAGTTGTAGCCAGGTCTGAGAGGGGAAATAGAGAGTATCTGTAAATGAGATGTTATTTTAGGGACGTTATTGTAGTGATGGGACGGTTATAACATTGGATTTTGATGTTGGTTACCCAATGAGCAATTTCTCTAAAAATTATTGAGTCGCACTCTTAAATGAAGGCTACAGTATATTAATTATACCTCAATAAATCTGGTAAAAATAATTAGCCCAGTTTCCACTTAGAAACTGGCTACGTGTTTTGTGTTAAATGTAATTATTATTATTATTATTTTACAAACGCAATATTTAAGTATATTCTTTGTAACAAGACTTAAACTTCTTCTACTGTTTCTTGGCCAATTAATTAGCAGAACAGAGCATGGTTACACTTTGTTGCTTCAGAAGTAAACACATCACGCTTGCTTGCCTTATTCTTCCCAAATGATTAAAGAACAAATAGATACTCATTTTTAATCTTTGCAAAATCCTGATATTTGGTTGAGTTTATCTTACATTTATAAGAATAATTTTTTGATTCAGAACTATGCACTTTTTATGTCCTGCAATTCATTTAGAAGTACTCAGTTTATCAGTGTACTATGAGTCTGTTTCCTGTGACAAAGCTTAATATGATGGCATAAATACAGTTGCTTTTGTTCAGTCATGTCTGACTATTTGCAACCCCATGGGCTGTTGGCTACAGTATATTAATTATACCTCAATAAATCTGGTAAAAATAATTAGCCCAGTTTCCACTTAGAAACTGGCTACGTGTTTTGTGTTAAATGTAATTATTATTATTATTATTTTACAAACGCAATATTTAAGTATATTCTTTGTAACAAGACTTAAACTTCTTCTACTGTTTCTTGGCCAATTAATTAGCAGAACAGAGCATGGTTACACTTTGTTGCTTCAGAAGTAAACACATCACGCTTGCTTGCCTTATTCTTCCCAAATGATTAAAGAACAAATAGATACTCATTTTTAATCTTTGCAAAATCCTGATATTTGGTTGAGTTTATCTTACATTTATAAGAATAATTTTTTGATTCAGAACTATGCACTTTTTATGTCCTGCAATTCATTTAGAAGTACTCAGTTTATCAGTGTACTATGAGTCTGTTTCCTGTGACAAAGCTTAATATGATGGCATAAATACAGTTGCTTTTGTTCAGTCATGTCTGACTATTTGCAACCCCATGGGCTGTAGCATGCCAGGCTTCCCTGTCCTTCACTGTCTCCTGGAGTTTGCTCAAATTCATGTCCATTGAGTCGATGATGCCATTCAACCTCATCATCTGTCACCCCCTTCTCCTCCTTGCCTCTGTCTTTCGCAGCATCAGGGTCTTTTCCAATGAGTCAGCTCTCTGCATTAGGTGGCCAAAGTATTGGAGCTTCAGCTTAAGCATCAGTCCTTCCAATAGGTAAGTAAACAAAAGGAGAAATCTAAATACTTATCAGCTTCTTAGCATTTATGGACTTAAAGATCAATCACATAAATATATTTCTGAACAAATGTATTTATCATTAAATATAGAAATGTATACTGTTGCAAATATAATGATCCTTTACAGGGTTACTGGATTTAAAGCAATAAAGCTTCATTTTGAAACTGTATAAATAACTCATATGATTGATAGAGGATTTCTTGTTTCTTAGACAAAGACTTGGACTGTCTTCTTATTAGTGTATGATACAGTTTTAGGGTCTCCAGGCTTGGTTCCTGTGTGAACCCAGGGAGGGGCTCTGACTTGTGACCTCAGGCCTTATTCCCTTGTTCAGGGCTGCTTCCCCATGAAGATATTTGACTTAGCTGGTGGAAGTTGTAAAAGTTCAGATTCCAAACCTGCTGAGTCAGGAGGTTCCAGGTAGAGGTTAAAGGAACCTGCATTTTTTAACAAGAGCTGCAGTGGCACCCCACTCCAGCACTCTTGCCTGGAAAACCCCATGGACGGAGGAGCCTGGTGGGCTGCAGGCCATGGGGTCACCAAGAGTCGGACATGACTGAGCGACTTCCCTTCCACTTTTCACTTTCATACATTGTAGAAGGAAGTGGCAACCCACTCCAGTGTTCTTTTTTGGAGAATCCCAGGGATGGGGGAGCCTGGAGGGCTGCCATCTATGGGGTCACACAGAGTTGGACATGACTGAAGCGACTTAGCAGCAGCAGCAGCAGCATATAATTATAATGCATGTTAATGTCTGAAATGTTTCATCTGAGATCTTGCCCATACTTGGAAGATTCAGAGTGGACTCCTCAGATTCAATAACAATCCAAGAAAAACTGTTTCAAAACAGTATTTCTTAAGCTTTAGTGTGTATATGGAGCACCTGGGGATCTTGTTAAGATGCCAACTGTGGTTTTGTAGGTCTGGAGGTAGCCTGCTGCTTCTGCATTCTAACAAGCCCAGTGATGCTTGTGGACTACTGCTATGTGGACCAGACTTTGACCAGCAGGACTTCAGAGCATATCTGTGCCGTGCTAGAGGATCAGAACACTTCCCAGAGGGCAGAGCACAGTGGCAACAACAAAGGCAACCCTGTGCAGATGCTCTTCTAGTTGGAGTAGAGAGCACATATACTTCTGGGGACCTGGGCTAGGTGTAGTGGTCTAATGAGAGATCTTCTCTTGGTCTATGCAGAGTGGAGTCAAAGAAGGATGGAAATCATTGTGGAGAAGGAAATTGAAGGACAGGCTAGGAACAGAGCCTTTGCAAGTTCATGCTTTCATATATGCTCAGTTGCCCAGTCATGTCCAACTCTTTGTGACCCCAAGGACTAAAGCCTGCCAGGTTCCTCTGTCAATGCGATTTTGCAGCAAGAATACTGGAGCAGGTTGTCATTTCCTACTACAAGGGATCTTCCCAACCCAGAGATCCAACTCTTATCTCCATTTGCAAAATCACCTGATCATAAATATAAGGGGCAGAGAAATAAGCACAGAAACAGTGGAAATAGGGACTGAAGATAGAGAACAAAGTCAACATGCCTGGAAAGGAGGATGGGAGACAGAACCTCAGGGGTTCCCTGAGCTGCAGGAGATGTTTACAGAGTCCCTGCAACTTCACTGTGGCTGGGGAGGAAGCCATTCTGGCTTCAACATCTTCAGTTCAATCCTGGATGCATAATATGTATATGTTTATGGGGTCATAAATTAAAATTTAATGATCTATCCTAATTATATGAAGCAATAGTTCCCAAACTAAACTATGCTTAAGAATCACCCAGACAAAACTTGTTAGAATGAGGTTGCTGGGCTCCATGGTCTGAGGTTCTGACTCCGGTAGGTCTAGGGTGGATTCCAGGAATCTGGATTTGTAAATGTTTGCAGGGTGGATGGTCCCTGGAGAAAAAGGGACCTGCAACAACAAAATCATCAATATGATCCTTTGGTCCTTCACGGTTAAAATTCAGAGAATCATTTATTCTGCAGAAAACTGAAATGTAATGTTTTCTACCTGGAATAATACAGAGATAAATGAAATGATATGAACTCAGTAGCATCGACTGTAGCAATATCCTTCCTGGTCAGTTCTTTCTCTCTTAGTTTTATTTTTGGCTGTGCTGGACCTTTGTTGCTATGTGTAGACTTTGCCTAGTTGCCTTCCTGGTGGCATGCGGGCTTCTCACTGTGGTGGGTTCTCTTGTGGCAGAGCGTGGGCATTCAGTTGGAAAGCTCAGTAGTTGTGGCACAGGGGCTTTGTTGCCCTGTGGCATGTGGTACCTTTCCAGACCAGAGGTCGAATCAGTACCCCCTGCATTGCTAGATGGCTTCTTAACCCCTGGACCACCTCAGAAGTCTCTCTTGATCAGTTCATCCTCTAATAAGTATTCCCCCTATGCAATAATGACTACTATTTGTATGAGTGAAGTGTGTGTGTGATTGTATAATTTTACAGTTAGCAATTTCTTTTTCATAACGTCTCATTTACTCTTCAGAACAATCTAGTAGAATAGGTATTGTTATTTGGTGTCATTTTAAAGATGAAGAGTCAGACTCAGAGAGACTAAGGAATTTGAACAAGATCACATAAAAGATGTGATCTGACCTCAGACCTTACACTCTGACCACCTTATCATGCTGTCCTTCTGATGTTGGCTGGGAGGGTTATGGCTAGGGTTAGGTTAGCCACTTCTTTCTTCCTCTCATAGCATATGTTAATGTGAACTTTGTCTTCAAGGCCGTTTTCCTATGCAACAGAGAAATCTGGGATTCAGATATTAATATTTACTTTTTTATAGTTACAAATTAAAAAACCTAATTTTACCTTAACCTTTTAATTTTATTTAGAGATATTATCATACTATTTATATACTTAGCATATTTAACAATCACTTTGTGTTGTAACAACTGAAGTTTCCTTTATATTTCAAGCTGTATTTATTGATTTCATATATCTAGTTTCATTTAGAAGTACACCAGTTCCTTCCTAAATATAAAAATGTTAAAAATGTCATTTAAAAATACATTTGCATACTTAATTCTAAGTCATTTTCATTAAAATATGCTTATCCACTAATGAAACAATTATATCATCCTGAGTGAATTGGGAGATGCCTTTCTCAGCAGTAGATTGAACAAGAGATTTTGGCCCTCAAATTGCTCAAATTTTTTATTAGCAGCAATATCCAGTACTGAAATCTATTTCTATCTGCAACAAATCCTCCAAAATTTAGAGTTCATTTTTATATTTTTATAAAGTATTCTTGATTTTATTCTTCTGGCCATTCAGGTAAATCTTCATCTCCACTCATGTGAGACTTTTGCATTTTTGATGCTTAGATTGTTTGAATATCTTCTAGTCTAATTCCAAAGATCTTCATTGTTGTTTTGCAGTCACTAAGACATGTCCAACTCTGCAATCCTATGGATTGCAGCATGCCAGGTCCCCTGTCTTCCACTACTTCCCAGAGTTTACTCAAATTCATGTTCATTGAGTCTATGATGCTATCTAGCCATCTCATCCTCTGCCACCCCCTTCTCCTTTTGCCTTTAATCTTTCTCAGCATCAGAGGCTTTTCCAATGAATTTGCTCTTTGCATCAGGTATTGAAGTTTCAGCTTCAGCATCAGTCCTCTCAATGACTATTCAGGATTGATTTCCTTTAGGATTGACCACTTTTATCTCCTTGCAGTCCAAGATACTCTCTACAGTCTTATCCACACCAAAATTCAAAAGCATCAGTTTTTCAGTGCTCAGTCTTCCTTATGGTCTAACTCACATTTGTACATAACTCAAGCATAACTGAATTTAATTATTTTTCTTTTCTTAATTTTCAAGGACAATTTTTTTAAGATATTAAAACTATTTCTGATTGAGTTTTAGTGTTTTTTTTTTTTAACTTTGTCTAATAGGCAATCCAAATTTCAAGATCACTGTTCAAGGTGTTGGACATCAATCAATAAGGTGACAGGACCCAGATAAAGAAGTGAAGATAACCTTTATTACTGGGGAAGCTGTATTGAAGGATGAAGCCCGCAGCTGCAACTATACTTCTTCCCAGATGCCTTCCTCACCTGCTTCCTAGGCAAGACCTTGGGACACCCCACCTGATGGAAAGCCTGAAAAGTAGAAGCTTGCTCAGCTAGTTATGGGATAAATTAGGGTTTCAAAGCCTCAAGAGAAAGACAGAGAACAAGCCCACAAAAGGGTATTGTTTTATATACTAACTCCACACTGGCTAGAAAGAGATATATATTCCTCCAGAAGGTGAATTTTACTTTAGATAAGAGTTCCATTTATAGAAATAAAAGGACAGGGCACTAGGGGGTCTTTCTGAGAGTTCTGAGCAGTAAATAGGAAAAGTAGTTATTACACTGCTTTAAAAATTAGAAAGTTCCACTCAACGGTAAGTTACATTGACTATTGTATCTAAAAAGCACTGAACATTGGAATTGTGTCAGGGAATTAATCAGGTTGAATTCTTTACTGGAAAGAGATATTTACTGTTCCCTGTGTGACAATTTCAATATATCGTATAAACAAAATAGGACAGGAGAAATAACATGTTGAATGGATGAGGAAACCTATTTAATGGAAAAGCCGTAAACATGAAGTATTCAGGGGCTCCACAACGTTTTCTGCTCCAATAGTGTGGCTAATTGAGAGAAGACTGAACATTTTTACTCAGCTATGATTTGTATTCTCCAGCATTGTCATAATTCAGTGTGAAGCCTTGCTCATGCTTTTTGCCTGACTTACCCTTAACTGTATGGGGTCAATGGAACTTTGGAGAATTAAGTGAGGTTGGTTTTCTTTAAGATTCCAGAACTCAAGTCCTTTGCAAAATGTCTGCATTGTAACTCTGTGACAAGTCTACAGCCAACCTTTGACTTGGCCTTCCCTTCTTGGAGAGAGAGATGGAGAACTCTCTTCCCACTCTACCTGGCCACATAGAGGACTGTAGCCCTAGCCTGGGGAGCAGGAGATTGGACAGGAACAAAATACCATCTGTTATCTCTGGTTCAGGCCACAGCCTGTTTTTCCTGAACAATCACAATATTTCCTAACTGGTCTTTGAGCTTTCACTCACGCTCCTTACAGTCTATTTCCCAGATTATTATTCTATTAAATAGATATAATTGTTTTATTTATTAAATAGAACCCAGAGTAATTATTTCAGAATATGAATAACAGTGGTTTCCCTGGTGACTCAGCTGGTAAAGAATCCACCTGCAATGCAGGAGACCTGGGTTTAATCCCTGGATTGGGAAGATCCCCTGGAGAAGGGAATGCCTACCCACTCCAGTATGCTGTCCTGGAAAATTCCACGGTCTGTATAATTCATGGGGTCGCAAAGAATTCAACACGACTGAGTGATTTTACTTCACTTCATAAGAGTAAGAGTATGTCACTTACCTGGTGAAAATCCTTCAAAACTTTCTTCAAATTTCAAAAATCCCTGTTTAACATGGGTTACAAACCCTATGTGATCTTGTCCCAGGCTAGCTCTCCACTGTCATCTACCACTATTCTCTTTGCTTACTTCTTCCAGCCAAATTCACCTCATTTACTGCTTCCAGAAAATGATGAGCATATTCTCTCTTTTCTGGCTATTCTCTCTTGCTCTAGTTAGCTTCTGGTTTAATTCATTATGATTCAAATAGCCCTTCATCAAAAAGACCCCTTGTTAAGGTGATAAATTTTGTCTCCCCCAATTCATATGCTGAAGCCCTAGCCCCTAGTACCTCTGAATGTGACTGTATTTGGAGATAAGGCCTTTGAAGAAGTAATTAAGTTAAAATGAAGGCATTAAAGTCAGTCCTAACCCAATATGGCTAGTGTCCTTATAAGGAGAGATTAGAGTGAAGACACACAGAGAAAAGACCACGTGGGGACATAACGAGAAGTTTGGCATCTATACATCAAGCAGAGAGGACATAGAAGAAACCAGCCCTGCAACATCCTGATCTTGGGCTTCTAGCTTCCAGAACTGTGAGAAAGTAAGTTTCTGTTGTTTAAGTCTCCTAGTCTATAATGTCTTGTTATGACACAATCTAGCAACCTAACACTCTCAACTTGACCACTCAGTTCATAGCACGCTTCCACTCCTTTAACAAAACTTTATTCTCCTACACAGTGCTTATGTTATATGTAAGCTGTGGCAATCTATTATGTATTTGCTTTCCTTTCCATTTATTTTCTGCCCTGAACTCATATGGAAGTTCCATGAAGACTGGGACACGGCCATGCTCTTTGTTGTAATGACCACAACGTTGCCTTTGCACAGACCAGGTGCACAGTGTGTGTGTGTTGTCAGTTGTGTCTGACGCTTTGCAACCCACACACTGTTGCTTGACAGGTTCCTCTGTACATGGGATTCTCCAGGCAAGAATACTGGAGTGGGATGCCGTTTCCTCTTCCAGGGGATCTTCCCAACCTGGGGATGGAACTCATGTCTCTTGCGTCTCCTTCATTGGCAGGCAGGTTTTTTTTTTTTTTTTTTTTTTTTTAACCACTAGCACCGTGATGGCACCCCACTCCAGTACTCTTGCCTAGGAAAATCCCATGGACAGAGGAGCCTGGTAGGCTGTGGTCCATGGGGTCGTGAAGAGTCGAACACGGCAGAGTGACTTCCCTTTCACTTTTCACTTTCATGCATAGGAGAGGGAAATGGCAACCCACTCCAGTGTTCTTGCTTGGAGAATCCCAGGGATGGGGGAGCCTGGTGGGCTGCCATCTATGGAGTCACACAGAGTTGGACACGACTGAAGTGACTTAGCAGTAGCAGCAGCAGCAGCGCCACTTGGGAATCCTTGAGCAAACAAATGGGTGGAATAGATTGCTAAATCTGTATCAGAAATCTGTATGACAAATCTATATGTAAGTCAAGAAGCAAAAATTAGAACCGAACATGGAACAACAGACTGGTTTCAAATTTGGAAAAGAGTACATCAAGGCTGCATATTTTCACCCTGGATATTTAACTTATGTTCAGAGTACATCATATGAAATACCAGACTGAATGACGCTCAAGCTGGAATCAAGATTGCCAGGAGAAATATCAGTGATATGCAGATGACACCACCCTATGGCAGAAAGTGAAGAAGAACTAAAGTGGCTTTTGATGAAACTGAAAGAGGAGTGAAAAAGTTGGCTTAAAACTCAGCATTCAGAAAACTAAGATCATGGCATCTGGTCCCATCACTTCATGGTAAATAGATAGGGAAACAATGACAGAGTTTATATTTTAGGCTCCAAAATCACTGCAGAATGTGCCTGCAGCCATGAAATTAAAAGATGCTTGCTCCTTGGAAGAAAAATGATGACCAACCTAGACAGCATATTAAAAAGCAGAGACATTACTTTACCAACAAAGGTCCATCTGATTAAAGCTATGGTTTTTCCAGTAGTCATGTGTGGATGTGAGAGTTGGACCATAGGAAAGCTGAGTGCCAAAGAATTGATGGTTTTGAAATGTGATATTGGAGAAGACTTGAGAGTCCCTTGGGCAGCAAGGAGATCCAACCTGTCAATCCTGAAGGAAATCAGTCCTGAACATTCATTGAAAAGACTGACGTTGAAGCTCAAACTCCAATCCTTTGGCCACCTGACGTGAAGAAATGACTAATTGGAAAAGACCTTGATGCTGGAAGAGATTGAAGATGGGGGGAGAAGGGGACAACAGAGGATGAGATGGCTGGATGGCATCACCGACTCGATGGACATGAGTCTGAGTGAACTCCGGGAATTGGTGATGGACAGGGAAGTCTGGCATACTGCAGTCCATGGGGTCACAAAGAGTTGGACACGACTGAATGACTGAACTGAACTGAATTGAACTGAGGTTCCTAGATTTTTTTTTTCCCTGATCTTTCTCCACCTATCTGTATTCCATCTCTGTGAAGCCTTTCTTGACTCCTGTAGACTCCTGACTTTCTGGAAACTTCTTGCCCACAGGCCTTCCATTAAGAGCTCTGACACCAAATCCATGATTTGGGTCTCTGATCACTCATTTTCCTTGACAGCTCAGTGATGCTGGTTTATCCTGTGTTTACTACTTTTTTCCAATAAAGGAAGGTTAACCTGAAAGGAGTCTTACACTTGGCCCTAAGTGTTGTGCATCACTGAAATTACGGCTCATGTGTATATTTTCAGCTATTTTCCTGGCACTTGAATTGCAGTCTGCCCAATCCTGCTGAGTGAACCTGAGAGGAGGGCTCAGACAAATGCAGCTGATGTTTGCCCAGCCCAGGGATATAGTGCAGAAGAAAGCACTAATCAATAACTTTGCCTGTCTTTGCTGAAAACTTGGCAGTTTCAATGCTCTAAAGACTGTGTTCATTTTAATTGCTGAGTGGTGATGCCACACTCAGAATTGGGTCCATTTACAGGGCTTGCCAGATTAAGACAATATGGATGACTAGGTTATTGTTTATAATGATAGCATGGGAGGAGGCTAAGAATTTGTGCAGACTCTCCAGACTGGTATTCAAGGCCTTCCCCAAGCTGCTTCTATGCCTTGTCTCTCATTGTTCTAGGTGAAGCTTCTATTTCACTTCCAACAAAATGCTTTCAAATTCCTGAATATGCCTTTGACTTTCCCATCTCTTGTGATGCCATCCCATCTCTGATTCCCTTCTCCCTGGTTATGGGATAAGCAGTTGGGCAAAAAACAAATATCACCTTTGCTTTGAAAATAGACTGTACTCTCCACATCCCTCATTTTTATCTAAAGATGCTACCCATCCTCCATGGCTGGTCTTCAGTTCAGTTCAGTTCATTTCAGTTCAGTCACTCAGTCATGTCCGACTCTTTGTGACCCCATGAATCGCAGCACACCATGCCTCCCTGTCCATCACCAACTCCCGGAGTTCACTCAGACTCACGTCCATCAAGTCCGTGATGCCATCCAGCCATCTCATCCTCTGTCGTCCCCTTCTCCTCCTGCCCCTCATCCCTCCCAGCATCAGAGTCTTTTCCAATGAGTCAACTCTTTGCATCAGGTGGCCAAAGTACTGGAGTTTCAGCTTTAGTATCATTCCTTCAACCCAGGGCTGATCTCCTTCAGAATGGACTGGTTGGATCTCCATGCAGTCCAAGGGACTCTCAAGAGTCTTCTCCAATACCACAGTTCAAAAGCATCAGTTCTTCGGGACTCAGCTTTCTTCATAGTCCAACTCTCACGTCCATACATGACCACAGGAAAAACCATAGCCTTGACTCGATGGACCTTTGTTGGCAAAATAATGTCTCTGCTTTTGAATATGCTGTCCATCAAGTCCGTGATGCCATCCAGCCATCTCATCCTCTGTCGTCCCCTTCTCCTCCTGCCCCTCATCCCTCCCAGCATCAGAGTCTTTTCCAATGAGTCAACTCTTTGCATCAGGTGGCCAAAGTACTGGAGTTTCAGCTTTAGTATCATTCCTTCAACCCAGGGCTGATCTCCTTCAGAATGGACTGGTTGGATCTCCATGCAGTCCAAGGGACTCTCAAGAGTCTTCTCCAATACCACAGTTCAAAAGCATCAGTTCTTCGGCACTCAGCTTTCTTCATAGTCCAACTCTCACGTCCATACATGACCACAGGAAAAACCATAGCCTTGACTCGATGGACCTTTGTTGGCAAAATAATGTCTCTGCTTTTGAATATGCTATCTAGGTTGGTCATAACTTTTCTTCCAAGGAATAAGCATCTTTTAATTTCATGGCTGCAGTCAACATCTGCAGTGATTTTGGAGTCCCCCAAAATAAAGTCTGACACTGTTTCCACTGTTTCCTCTTCTATTTCCCATAAAGCGATGGGACCAGATGCCATGATCTTCATTTTCTGAATGTTGAGTTTTAAGCCAATTTTTTCACTCTCCTCTTTCACTTTAATCAAGAGGCTTTTTAGTTCCTCTTCACTTTCTGCCTGAGCTTCCCTGGTGGCTCAGATGGTAAAGCATCTGCCTGTATTGTGGGAGACCTGGGTTCAATCCCTGAGTTGGGAAGATCTCCTGGAGAAGGAAATGAAAACCCACTCCAGTATTGTTTCCTGGAGAATCCCACGGATGGAGGAGCATGGTAGGTTCCTCCATGGGATCGCAAAGAGTTGGACATGACTGACAGATTCACTTCACTTTCTGCTATAAGGGTGGTGTCATCTGCATATCTGAGGTTATTGATATTTCTCCTGGCAGGTCTTAGTTAATAAAACAAAGTAACTATCAGTTAATAAGTACTTGCTGTGTGCCAGGAACTATCCTTGCTTTTAACAGGGGGTAAAGTATTTGATGGGCTTCCTTGATGGCTCAATGGTAAAGAATCTGCCTGCCAATGCAGGAGATGTGGCTTTGATCCCAGGGTTAGGAAGGTCCCCTGGAGAAAGAAATGGCAACCCACTCCAATATTCTTGTCTGGGAAATCTCTGGTGGGTTATAGTCCATGGGATTGTAAAAAACTCAGACACGACTTAGCGACTAAACAACAACAAAAATATTTTTTTCTTATAATGATGCTATGAGTGCATGCTAAGTTGCTTCAGTCATGTCTGACTCTTTGCAACTCTATGGACTATAGCTCATCAGGCTCCTTTGTTCATGAGATACTCTATGCAAGAGCACTAGAGTGGGTTACCATTCCCTCCCCCAGCCCAGGAATCAAACTCCTGTCTCCTGCATTGCAGGCAGATTCTTTACCACCGAGGCACCAGGGAAGCCCAATGATGCTATATGTACAAATACTATTTAAGTTTATAAGTGAGGTAGCAAGTACAAAGATGCCATTTCTACTTCTGAAAGAAACTTCTAATGATTTATCTTATATGATCTAATTGTTTTCTTCATGAAACTTCAACAGTTTTTCTGCCACTTTGTTTATTTAATCCTATAGAGTAGTTCTCAGTATACTTGTCTGAATCAAGATGCTGGTCTATGAGATTCTTAAGAGCAAAAGCCAAATCTTAATAATCTTTTTATCCATCATTTTACTTCTTGTTTGGCAGAAGCTTAAGAACTGTTTTTTACATTAGCTTGAATTGACTCCTTAGCCCTCAAAGTCCTAAGTCCTAGGTTAGCTGTTGAGAGTATCCCAGGACTCAAGATTTACTGGGCATAGAAGGGGTTTGTTTTTTTTAGTTGTTAAGTCATCTCTGACTCTTTGGGCCCTATAGACTGTAGCACACCAGGCTCCTCTGCCCATGGGATTTCCCAGGCAAAAATACTGGAGTGGTTTGCCATTTCCTCCTCTAGGGGATCTTCTAGACCCAGGGATTGAACCTCATCTCTGCATCTACTGCATTACAGATGGATTCTTCACCACTGTACTGAGCTAATTTCAACCAGCTCTTTGGCTGTGGTTTCTGCATGCTACACATGGGGTTGCAAAGAGTCGAACACAACTGAGTGACTAACACACACCACAAGTATATCTTTGCTAAATGAAGAGAATTTCAGGGAAGTGTTTGGAGTCTAATATTATACTTTAATGGCCACGATGGAAATCATCCATAAATTACACTTTTCACAGTTGTTACACGTTAAAGGATTATGGTACTGAAACCCAGCCCTGAGCTCACTGACAAATAAAGGGAACTGGTATTGCCAGAGCTCTGTCTTCTATTTTTTAACAGTTCTTTACTCAGAATATATCTGAACCAGGTTCCTGCTTTCTTTAGTCCTTGGCTTTGTCAATGTGCAAAGACATTTAAAATTAATTAAATTGATTCTTATCTTCAAACTGCTCCTGGATAATGCGTTGATAGTTGCCAAAGAAGCCTCCCCAAAGGCATGTTAATGGTACATTAGCCTTCCATTGTCCTTTTTTTTTTTTTGGGGTCTCATATTCTAGGCCTTCCATTTCCAAGAACAATAATTATGGCTCTTATTATCATGACATAAAGGGAAGCAAAATGTTCCATCCTCCCAGAGAGGCGGAATCCCCATCAGGCTTTAGTGACAATGGTACAGGCTTTGCTCTCTGAGAACTTTTCTGAGACAATGGTGAGACTTTGGTTCTTGGATGTGTTGAATTCACGGTCTCATGTTATGACTGTTAGGATGCTATCTTCCACAGTGATTGATGGGAGTCTGAGTTACTGCAGCTATGCAAGATGAAAGGCAAATGAAAAATCACGAAAAGATTGTGAACACAAGTTTATTTTATTTCATACCAAAGTGCTTTTGTACATTATGCAGAAAAATAAAATTTATTGTATCCCTTAATTTGAAAGGTTTCTTCATTATAAACATCCTCGGGATATTGCAGAAGTATTTTGGTATTCTGTGTTACCTTGTTTAGTTCTTCCAACTGTAAAACAAGACTAGGATCCTTCATTGAGGCAGGAGATAAATGGTCTGGTGGCTAGGATTCCTGGTTTTCATCCAAGCTTCCCACATTCAATTCCTGGACAGGAAAACAAGATCTCGATTCATGCCACCACTCACTGCTGCCTCACTGAGATTATTATGTGATAAAGTGGAAACATCAAAGCATGGTGACTTAAGGACATTTCTTTCCAAAATCAAGATGGTGGCGGTCCAACTTTTTATTTTATTTTTTGAAGTATAGTTGATTTATAATATTGTGTTAGCTTTAGATATACAAAAAAGTGATTCAATTATTGGTCTCAGATTATATTCCATTATAGGTTATTATAGGATATTGAATATAATTCCCTGTGCTATACTGTAAACCCTTCTATCTTATCTATTTTATGTATAGGAATTTTTTTCTATTGGCTTCCCAGGGGGTGCTAGTGGAAAAGAATCTGCCTAACAATGAAGGTGATGCAGGAGATGTGGGTTCAGTCTGTGGGGCAGGAAGATCTTCTGGAGAAGGAAATGGCAACCCACTCCAGTAATCTTATCTAGAAAATTCCATGGACAGAGGACCCTGGTGGGCTAAACTCCATGGGGTTGCAAAGAACTGGACACTATTGAGTGACTAAGAATAATTGTATCTATTAATCACATACTTCTAATTCATCCCTTCCTTTCTCCCTCTTCCCTTTGGTAATCATGTTTGATTTTATGTCTGTGAGTCTGTTTCTGTTTTGTATATGGGTTCATTTGTATTTTTTTAGATTTCATGTATAATAAATGATGTCATACAGGATTTATTTTTATCTAACTTACTTCCCTGTAGCAAGTCCAAATCTGAAAGCCTTCCTTTGAGATGAGCTGGGAACACAAACTGTGGAGTGCATAGTGGAGATGGGAATACATTAGCACAGAGAAGAAGCCTGACTTGGTTGATACCACCAAGAAGAGCAATGGAGAAATAAAAAGAAGAGAACTTGGACTTTAAAGCTACTTAGCAGTTTTCATTCCAATCCAAAAGAAAGGCAATGCCAAAGAATTCTCAAACTACCGCACAATTGTACTCATCTCACACACTAGTAAAGTAATGCTCAAAATTCTCCAAGCCAGGCTTCAGCAATACATGAACCGTAAAATTCCTGGTGTTCAAGCTGGTTTTAGAAAAGGCAGAGGAACCAGCAAATTGCCAACATCTGCTGGATCATCAAAAAAGCAAGAGAGTTTCAGAAAAACATCTATTTCTGCTTTATTGACTATGCCAAAATGTTTGACTATGTGGATCACAATAAACTGTGGAAAATTCTAAAAGAGATGGAAATAGCAGACCACCTGACCTGCGTCTTGAGAAACCTATATTCAGGTCAGGAAGCAGCAGTTAGACCTGGACAAGGAACAACAGACTGGTTCCAAATATGAAAAGGAGTATGTCAAGGCTGTATATTGTTACCCTGCTTATTTAACTTATATGCAGAGTACATTATGAGAAATGCTGGGCTGAAAGAAGCAGAAGTTGGAATCAAGATTGCCAGGAGAAATATCAATCACCTCAGATATGCAGATGACACCACCTTTATGGCAGAAAATGAAGAGGAACTAAAAAGCCTCTTGATTAAAGTTAAAGAGGAGAGTGAAAAAGTTGGCTTAAAGCTCAACATTCAGAAAACGAAGATTATGGCATCTAGTCCCATCACTTCATGGGAAATAAATGGGGAAAGAGTGGAAACAGTGTCAGACTTTATTTTTTTGGGCTCCAAAATCACTGCAGATGGAGATTGTAGCCATGAAATTAAAAGATGCTTACTCCTTGGAAGAAAAGTTATGACCAACCTAGATAGTATATTGAAAAGCAGAGACATTACTTTGCCAACAAAGGTCCATCTAGTCAAGGCTATGGTATTTCCAGTGGTCATGTATGGACTTGAGAGTTGGACTGTGAAGAAAGCTGAGTGCCGAAGAATTGATGCTTTTGAACTATGGTGTTGGAGAAGACTCTTGAGAGTCCCTTGGACTGCATGGAGATCCAACCAGTCCATTCTGAAGGAGATCAGTCCTGGGTGTTCTTTGGAGGGAATGATGCTAAAGCTGAAGCTCCAATACTTTGGCTACCTCATGCGAAAGTTGACTCATTGCAAAAGACTCTGATGCTGGGAGGGATTGGGGGCAGGAGGAGAAAAGAATGACAGAGGATGAGATGGCTGGATGGCATCACCAACTCAATGGACATGATTTGGGGTAAACTCCAGGAGTTGGTGATGGACAGGGAGGCCTGGCATGCTACAGTTCATGGGGTTGCAGAGAGTCAGACATGACTGAGCGACTGAACTGAACTGAACTGAACAGCTGACTCTTCATCAAGGAGACCCATTAAATGAGGGAGCTCTAGAATCCCAGCTGCATGGGTTTCCTCTACTAAGTCCCTATGGACAAAGAATGCCACCTGCCATATTAGTAAACAAGAGATTTTGTTGCCATACAGGCAAAACAGCCACTCAGCCACCACCAACTGTGCACCCTGAGGGGATTCAGGATGAAGATAACCCAGATACTGGCCCTAGATAGTTAAAGCAGTAAAATATTAGTTTCTTAGTAGTGTCTAACTCTTAGTGACCCATGGACTGTAGCCCTGCTGACTCCCCAGTGCATGGGATACTCCAGGTAAGAAAACTGGATGGACTAATGCCCACCAGGCTCCTCTGTTCATGAGATTCTCCAAGCAAGAATACTGAAGTGGGTTACCATTTCCTTCTCCAGGGGATCTTCCTGACCCGGGGATCAAACCTGGGTCTCCTGCACTGCAGGCAGATTCTTTATAGTCTGAGCCACCAGGGAAGCCCTGAGATAGTTAAGGTGCATATCAAGGAATGACCTCACTAAGCCCAGACTCTTGCACCTTCCCATACAAAGCTCTGAGTTAATTATCTTACAGATGTGTGGTTTTCTTTAATTAAGAGTAATCTTTGATGCTTTCACTACCTGGTTTTTGCTGCAAACTTGCTATCCTGTCTCCTCCCTTACATCTCTGGACTTCAGACATATATGAGAGGTTGTATTCCACCCTTAAGTCCTCAGAAAGTCCACTGAAAAAAACATAATTCTTAAGTTTCAAGTTCTCCTTTTCTGCCCCCAGTCAACAGTTTTGGCAGCCAACAAAGGCGTCCAGAGCAGACTTCTCTCCTTTGCCTGAACTCTACAAGGATCTGGAACCTGGTAATGGCACAGAGTCCAGACTTTCTCTGCTCTCCACACTACAGGCTGGTAAACCTGAGACGAGGTGCTGAGAAAAGGAAGGGACTTCATTTAGAAGCTGGCTGAATGAGAAGGTGGCAGGCTAGTGCCTCAAAATAACCATTTTATTGGGGCCTGGATGCCAGGTTCTTTTATGGATCAGAGATGGGGGGAGGTGAGAAAACAAAGTAGAAAGATCTTGTAATTCTTGCAAATATCTCCCAGAGAGGCAAGCCTCATGGAGGGGATATGTTAGTTTTATTTCCTTACAACCCTTCACTGGTGGATAGGGTCAGGCTATCTCTCTGAGGCAGGCTACTGTATGCTTATAATAACAAATTGATACTTTAGAATTATGGTATTGGAGAAGACACTTTAGAGTCCCTTGGAACACAAGGAGATCAAACCAGTCAATCCTAAAGGAAATCAGTGCTGACTATTCATTCGAAGGACTGATGCTGCAGCTGAAATTCCAATACTTTGGCTACCTGATGCAAAGAACTGACTCATTGGAAAAGACCCTGATGCTGGAAAAGATTGAAGACAGGATGATAGATGATGAAATGGTTGGATGGCATCATTGACTCGATGGACATGAATTTGAGCAAGCTCTGGGAGTTGGGGATGGACAGAGAAGCCTGGTGTGATGCAGTCCATGGGGTAGCAAAGAGTTGGATACAATTGAGTGACTGAACTGAACTGCACAATAAGAAAAGCGTCACAGATCCAGTGTGAACTCGTAATTAACCCTTCCTGTTACAGTACCAGCAGAGGTGTCTTGGCCTCGCCCACCTTCCTGGAGAGTCCCGAGGAATTGGGATGAGTCTCTCCTGGTCCTCAAATCTTCCATTACTCGCTGATGATCCTAAGTTTTATTCAGTGATGTTAAATTCCTCTCTGGAGCAGTGGGTTATCTTTGAAATTTGGTTTCAAGATGAAACTTATCCTCAGTTGAAAAACTGGGAAGACTTTGCTCAGTTGAAAGACACTGAGTGAGGTTGGACTGAAGGATTAGGTGGAAGACTGGCCTGCCATCTTTCCTTAGACTGGCTACTTTAATAGAGTTTTCCAATAGAATAAAGATATCTTAGGAAAGCTTTCCGCTCCAATGAAAGGCCATTTCTTCCTGGCCTGTTGACAATGGCTTTCTCAAGCAACTAGGAAATTTACTGAAGTGGTGGAGGCAAGTTGTCACACTGTGCAGCAGTCACAATAGAGAAACTCACTCATTTTAATTGAAAGCTTGGTCTGCCAGAGACTTGGCTGAGAACTGGACGCTCCATGATCTGAGCACCCGTGGTGGTCTTATGCCACGGGGGAAGCTAAGGGTAACATGAAAGAGCTGTGACAGGGCTGAGAATGACAAGGGGAAGGACCAAGGGAGTTTTACTCTAGAGAAATTGAGCTCACAAGCAGCACACTGGCCCACTAGCAATTTTATTTTGACAAACCAACTTCGTAATGACAAGTAAAGCTTTCTAGACAAATGAAAAAGGAATGACAGATACCAGCCTCCAGCTAACACCCCAGCCAGGTTCATTCAGTACATGTGGAAATTATACTTGCAGATATTTACTTGACTGGAGAAACTATACTAAAGGAGATCTCAGCCTAAAATGACCAAATTGGGGTTCTTTTGATATTTCAAAACTATTTTTTTCTGTACACAGAAAAAACCTCCTTGATTAAACACTTTTTCAGAATACTAACCTCAAGGAAACAAAACCCCTACTAGGGAGAACTTGCATTTCTCCTCCTGTGCCTTTGAGATGTAAATATTCTACCTGATGTTTGAACTTTGTGTGTCTGTTTTGAGAACTTGATCTCTGCATCCAGAAGGTATACCTTTGGTGTCTATCGAATAGACTGGAATTCTGAGCAGTCTTTGTCTGACTGTGTCAACTCTCAGCGGCTTTTTCTTGTTTTAATCTTTGTTGTGTCAGCCTGTACAACAAGGGCCTTTGTTTACTTTCTTAGATTATTTTTGGGAGTAAACTTTCGGGGTCTAGCATAGGTGGCATCCTTCACACCCTTTTGTGGGACTGCCTCTTGGGTCTTACTGGTTTGAGTCACTAAGATATGTCTCACCGTGCTTAGTTGCTCAGTGGTGTACGACTCTTTGTGACTCCACAGACTGTAGCCCTCCAGGCTCCTCTGTCCATGGATTTTTCCAGGTAAGAATACTGGAACAGGTTGCCATTTCCTCCGCCAGGGGATCTTCCCAATCCAGGGATTGAACCCACATATCTTGCTTTTCCTGCATTTGCAGGCAGATTCTTTACAACTAGCACCACCTGGAAAGCTCATATTTCAATGATCGATCTTTCTTATTTAGGCAGAACTGTGCTTTATCTTCTAAATACATCTGTTTTTTTCCCCCACCTTACATTTTTTATTTTATATTGGTCTTCCTTGTTAGGAATTCCCTGTTAATTCAGCTGGTAAAGAATCTGCCTGCAATGCAAGAGACTCCAGTTTGATTCCTGGACCAGGAAGATCACCTGGAGATGAGATAGACTAGCCATTCAGCATTCTTGGGCTTCCCTGGTGGTTTATTTGGTAAAGAATCCACCTGCAATGAGGGAGACCTGGGTTTGATCCCTGGGTTGGGAAGATTCCCTGAAGGTGGGCATGGCAACCCACTGCAGTATTCTTGCTTGGAGAATCTCCATGGACAGAAGAACCTGGCAGGCTTCAGGCCATGGGGTTGCAAAGAGTCAGACACAACTGAGCGACTAAGCACAACACAGAGCCAGTTAACAATGTTGTATAATTTTAGGTGAATAGCAAAAGGACTCAGTCATTCTCCCCCAAACTCCCTTCCCATCCAGGCTGCCACATAACACAGGGCAGAGTTCCCTGTGCTGCAGTAGGTCCTTGCTGGTTATCCATTTTAAACAGAGAAGAGTGTATGTGCCAATCCTAAACTCCCTAACTATCTCTCCCCCTCGTTATAAATATGTCTTAAATCCTCTTATGTCTCTCTCCTCCAGCCACACCCTCACTCAAGTCACCAGTTTCATCTGGGACTCTGTACGTTGTCTTTATGTGTTATCTAATGGCCACTTTTACTTCTTCCTTGGTGGCTCAGTTGGTAAAGAATCCACCTAAGATTCCGCTTGCAATGCAGGAGACCCTGGTTTGATCCCTGGCTTGGGAAGATGCTTGAAGAAGGAGATGACAACCTACTCCACCATCCTTGCCTGGAAAATTGCATTGACAGAGAAGCCTATAGGCTATAGTCCATGGGGTTACCAAAGAGTTGGACATGACTTATCAACTTGTGGATACAGTCCCCAATTCATTCTCCCTTCTGCATCCAGAGTTAGAAAAGTGCCAGAGAAGGTGGGATTGGCAGATTGGATGGCTGGGCTGGGTGAAGAGAAGAGAGACATGCTGTGAGAGTGATGTCTTGGAGGTCACTCCAGGCATCCCTGCCCAGAGAAGTCACATGTTTCTCTCTTGCTTGTTGCTTGTTTGGCAAAGAGGTTTTAATTACTACAAAGAAGAAAGCTGGACTCATTATCCCCAGGTAGTGATTCTGTTCCAGAACAGGGAGAGAGAGCCAGCATGTATGCCCAGGAAATGCTAGAGCTGTCAGGGGTATATGTGTTTGTGACAGTTTCCTGTGAGTGACCCAGCCCATACATTAGTACAGGCATCTTTGTTTTACAGATGCAAGTGTATATACATGATAATCACATGCAGAACTTTTTAAAACAGTTTCTGAGTCTATCTTCAGGAACTCTGATTATGAGAACTCAGAGTGGGTTGAGACACTATTGTACCTACTACAAAAAATAATAAACAGAAATTTCAACTAAATAGAGTCAGGAGACCAGAAGGGGGAGCTCTCAAACTCCCATAGCAGAGCCCAACAGGAAGAAGAAAGACTCCTTTCTTGGCAAAGACTTTATCAATGAAGAGTCTTGGATTCTTTGTATAATAGAGCCCTCCCAACTTCCTTCCTCTTCTATAAAAGGGTTCACCTTTCCTTGCTGTGCAGGGATTTGCATGTGGCTTTTCAAGGTTGCAGACCCTCAACAGCAATACTTTCCTAATCCTAAAGAAACTCATTTTTTGCTGGAGAAATATCCAACAGTCTATTTCAGGACAACACCACTAAATATTAAATCCCCTTTTGTCCCTCCCCTTAGTCCGGCAACCACCATTCGACTTCTGTCTTTATGAGAGTACTCTAGGTACCTCACGTAAGTGACATCATACATATTGTCTTTTTGTGACTGGCTTAAATAATATCCTCAAGTCTAATCCATGCTTTTGTGTATGTCAGGGTTTCCTTCCTTTTCAAGGATGAATAATATTCCACTGCATATATATCACATTTTGTTTATGCATTCATCTGTCCACAGACCCTTGGGTAACTTCTGTTTTTTAACTCTTGTGAATAGTACTATCGTGAACATGGGTGAGTACATATTATCTTTAAGACTCTGCTTTTAATCCTTTGGGTGATCTGCATTGACTGTCAGCTTCCCAGGTGACTTTAGTACAAATGGCACTCAGCCTACACCTTGAGAATATGGATGTAGTGGAAAGCACCAGCTAAGTGTGGATGCGGTGTCCCTAGGCAGTGATCTATCCCAGCATTCCTCAGAAGGGATTGTTTGAACCAGAGCATTTAATATTATGTTCTGAAATGAAAATGCCAGAAGCTAAATTTTAATCTAGAGGCTAAGCTTTCAAAGGTAATATTTGTCAAACAGTTGTGAAAAGTACATTGTTCAAAGAACTGAGGTTATCTTCCCTTCTAGACAAGTAAAAGTGTATTATTTTATTAACCAGAGATGCTTTTAGCCTGTGCTAGACCTAGTTAAGCATTTTCATATATGTCTTTCATTGATCCTCACCACAGCTCTGTAAGAAAATCATTTATTTTTAGTTTTCCAGTGTAGAGATTGAAGTTTAGAGACTGTGTGTGACTTGTACAATTCATGGGGTTCTCAAGGCAGGAATACTAAAGTGGTTTGCCATTCCGTCCTCCAGTGGACCACATTTTGTCAGAACTCTCCACCATGACCCATCCATCTTGGGTAGCCCTGTATGGCATGGCTCACAGTTTCACTGAGTTAGACAAGGCTGTGGTCTTTGTGATCACAAAGAGTTGGACAAGACTGAGGGACTCAGTGGAACAGATGACTTGTACAATGTCATGTAACTGGCCTTGACTAGACTCCTGCCTCAGAGTACTCTGCACTAACTAAGACATAGTTGGAATTGGAAACAGTTTGCCTTTGAGTCTTACTGCTCAGAATTCACAGATGGAGAAAAGACATGGACTTGATCTTGGCTGGTGAAGGCAGGGCTGCACTGGGCACATGTGGCCGAGGTAGAAATGAGAGTGGCTGAGATGGCCACACACACAGGCAGGAGGCCCACGGGGCTGTCCCAGGCAGAAGCAGTGAGAAGCGGAGGGAAGCAGTGGGATTCTGCCCAAGGAGGGAGTGGAGGCTTCCTGGGTAAGCAGAGGCCTCCTTGGTGTGACCACCAAGGACTGACCAGTGTAGCTGGGCAGAGGTTCTGGTGGGAAGGACGGGCAGGTTACAAGGTAGAGTGCTCACTGCATTTGCCCTTCTTCTCTCCCATCCCTCTTTTCCTGACTTCTTCCCTTCTGTTCTTTCTTGAGGGAGAGAAGAGGGGAAGTCCTGCCCACCTGTTCTGGCCTGGAAAGTCACCCCATCCGGGGCCTCGGTTTCATACTGGGGACAATCACAGAGCAGTAAACTGAATTGGTGGCTGGACACCCCTCAGTTTTCATTGGCAAAATCCTTTTTGCCTCTGCTGAAGCCTCCTGCTACCCGAGATGCAAAATCATGAAAATTTCCAACCTGTTTTGAAGTATAAAAAGACTTAGAAGGTGATCAGGGTCCGTAGGCTGAAGGTTTCAGAAAGGTCTTGGTAAAATTCTTCTGCAGGACAGCTACTCTGGTGACTTCGAATGCGGAAGAACCAGGCTGTCCCAGCAAGCTATTTCCCTCCCTTCTCTCCCAACTCCCCAGTAGATCCTGTGACCAAGAAAAGGCAGGAAAGCTTCTAGATAGGATTCGGATGGCATGTGGGACATTTCCTGTCTTCCCAATGCACTTTTCCTTGATCTGTGTGCTTCCCAGGGGTACTGCATGCAAGGAGGGTGTCTCCTCTGATCTATGACCTTGGGACAGTGAGGAAGAAAATGTTTGGGTTATGTTTTTGGAAATAACTTGTGACTTAAAGGGGCTCCCTTGTGGCTCAGCTGGTAAAGAATCCGCCTGCAGTGCAGGAGACCTGGGTTTGATCCCTGGGTTGGGAAGATCCCCTGGAGAAGGGAAAGGCTACCCTCTCCAGTATTCTGGCCTGGAGAATTCCATGGACTGTATAGTCCTTGGGGTGGCAAAGAGTCAGATGTGACTGAGTGATTTTCACTTTTCACTTATGCCTTAAAGAATGAGGAACTGGATTTCATATATGAGGATTCACCCGCCTCACTGATTTAGAGATTTAGCTGTTATAGGAGCCCACGTCCCTAATTAAAGTGCAGCTCAGAACTTCCAAGTTAAGGCCCTTTCTTTGGGAGGTTCCTCTTTCAGTAAGGACTTCTCTGCCTCTTGTCTCCTGCCAGGTGACCTCTGAAATCCTGAGGTGCCAATGTAGAAGCAGTCCCCATGGCTCTTGCTGGCACTCCAGAGGTGGGCTAGGACTCCCAAAAGACTGCACTGAACCAAAGGGAAACCTTTAGGGAGACAGCCACAAATGGCAAGGTGCATAAAGCAGTACGAGTCACACAATGTGGGTTTTTGAACTTGACCATGGCTGGCAGATGCCGCCCGTTACGTCCTCTTGATCTCACCATCTGTCTGGGACAGTTTCCAGGCTTTTGTTCAGGACTCTTGACTCTACTCTTAGATCCCAGAAGGCCAGCAGATACAGCCCTCTCTGATGCCTCAGAATCTTTTCATGGTCAAGGTCAAGAGAATTTTCTAGCCCTTCTGCCTTTTCCCTCAGTTATGGTCAGACATGGTAACTGTCTTCGTGAATAATTCCACTTTTTGTGTGAGACCCCCAACCATGTCTAGTGTGTTGCCTGGTCCCTAATACAAGGTAAAAACATCTTAATCCTACATCCTCTGGAGGAGGGCATGGCAATCCTCTCCTGTATCCTTGCCCAGAGAATCCCATGGACAGGGGAGCCTGGTGGGTTACAGTCCATAGGGTTGCAAAGAGTCAGACATGACTGAAATGATCGGGCCACATGCACACACAGTGACTTTAAGGATCCTTAAAGCATCACTGCTCATGCACTGGGACCACTGCAACCTCCTGACATGACCGCGCACCAGAACCTTAATCGGTTCAGACTAACAACACACCAGGTTTACTCTACCTGCAAGCGTTTTGTGTCCCCGTTAAAACACTACCTGTCTAATAGAGCAAATGAATTACAGTGAGTGACATACTTAGACCTGTTTCAATCAAACTTTGCATGAATTTTGGCTACAATTGTTCTTTTCTTTTTAGGAGGAATGAGAGATGAACGCCTTTTTGCAGATTAAGCTCACATTTTCTTGCCTTCATCAACAAGTACATCAGATGTAAGCATAATTAGTCAGTTCCCCAGACAGGAGACTTTGGGCCTCTGAGAATCTCATTTGATCCCTGGGTTGGGAAGATCCCCTGGAGAAGGGAAAGGCTACCCTCTCCAGTATTCTGGCCTGGAGAATTCCATGGACTGTATAGTCCTTGGGGTGGCAAAGAGTCAGATGTGACTGAGTGATTTTCACTTTTCACTTATGCCTTAAAGAATGAGGAACTGGATTTCATATATGAGGATTCACCCGCCTCACTGATTTAGAGATTTAGCTGTTATAGGAGCCCACGTCCCTAATTAAAGTGCAGCTCAGAACTTCCAAGTTAAGGCCCTTTCTTTGGGAGGTTCCTCTTTCAGTAAGGACTTCTCTGCCTCTTGTCTCCTGCCAGGTGACCTCTGAAATCCTGAGGTGCCAATGTAGAAGCAGTCCCCATGGCTCTTGCTGGCACTCCAGAGGTGGGCTAGGACTCCCAAAAGACTGCACTGAACCAAAGGGAAACCTTTAGGGAGACAGCCACAAATGGCAAGGTGCATAAAGCAGTACGAGTCACACAATGTGGGTTTTTGAACTTGACCATGGCTGGCAGATGCCGCCCGTTACGTCCTCTTGATCTCACCATCTGTCTGGGACAGTTTCCAGGCTTTGTTCAGGACTCTTGACTCTACTCTTAGATCCCAGAAGGCCAGCAGATACAGCCCTCTCTGATGCCTCAGAATCTTTTCATGGTCAAGGTCAAGAGAATTTTCTAGCCCTTCTGCCTTTTCCCTCAGTTATGGTCAGACATGGTAACTGTCTTCGTGAATAATTCCACTTTTTGTGTGAGACCCCCAACCATGTCTAGTGTGTTGCCTGGTCCCTAATACAAGGTAAAAACATCTTAATCCTACATCCTCTGGAGGAGGGCATGGCAATCCTCTCCTGTATCCTTGCCCAGAGAATCCCATGGACAGGGGAGCCTGGTGGGTTACAGTCCATAGGGTTGCAAAGAGTCAGACATGACTGAAATGATCGGGCCACATGCACACACAGTGACTTTAAGGATCCTTAAAGCATCACTGCTCATGCACTGGGACCACTGCAACCTCCTGACATGACCGCGCACCAGAACCTTAATCGGTTCAGACTAACAACACACCAGGTTTACTCTACCTGCAAGCGTTTTGTGTCCCCGTTAAAACACTACCTGTCTAATAGAGCAAATGAATTACAGTGAGTGACATACTTAGACCTGTTTCAATCAAACTTTGCATGAATTTTGGCTACAATTGTTCTTTTCTTTTTAGGAGGAATGAGAGATGAACGCCTTTTTGCAGATTAAGCTCACATTTTCTTGCCTTCATCAACAAGTACATCAGATGTAAGCATAATTAGTCAGTTCCCCAGACAGGAGACTTTGGGCCTCTGAGAATCTCATTTTCAACACAGATCCAGCTCTTCAGTCCCTGTGTCCAGCCAGAATCTGTGCGGGGGCCGTGATAAGCTCTTAATTAAGTCTGTTTGCATTAGGGTGCTGGTACTTAAACTGAACAGGAGTATAAGGGATGGAAAATGAACCAAGTGCAGAATCAGTCTGTATTATACTTCTGGATTTCTTCCACATAACCTTGGGGAAAAAACGATCACCTCTTTGAGCCCCAATTCTGCCCTCTGTCTTTTTTTTTTTAATGGAAAAAAGAAATACCAGTCTACTAACAATCACACTGCTTTGTAGGTACAAACACTTCCTACAAAATACTTTAAACTAGTTCACACGAAAATGTTAGTGACCCATCGATTCATTTTTCTTCGTGTTTTTAAAGTAAGCTGAAGTATCCTAATCGCTTGGAATTTATGGAATTGGGTGCTAGGCTTGGCACTTTGTATAGAATCTCATATGGATTTCCCTGGTGGCTCAAGCAGTAAAGAATCCGCCTGCAATGCGGGAGACCTGCGTTTGATCCCTGGGTTGGGAAGATTCCCCTGGAGGAGGGCATGGCAACCCAGTCCAATATTCTTGCCTGGAGAATCTCCATGGACAGAGAAGCCTGGTGGGCTACAGTCCATGGCATTGCAGAGTTAGTCATGACTGAGCAACTAAGCACAGCACACAAGGCTGAAAATAATCTCAAGAAGTGGTTCTCCGTCTCTTGTATGCCTTGGAATCTGCTGGTGAACTTATGGATACAGATCCCTGGGTCCCACCTTCAGAATTCCTGATTCAGTAATTCTGGGGCAGGACCTGAGAATTTGCATTTCCACAAGGTGATGCTGATCCTCCTCGATGAGGACCACATGTTGAGAACCACTGCCAAGAGGCTTGTATTCTGTTATCTCAGTCTCACTGGGGAGGGCTTTGGGACACAGAGAAACAAAACCATCTTTCCCTTTATATTTTGAACATTCTTTCTTTAAAAAAAAAATCCCATCCTACCACAAAATCATAATGGAATTCTCTAACACCTCCTTCTTAATATTTTATTATGGTTTTCCTTTATAACTGTTTCATTAACTTAGTATTGACTCTGAGTACAGTGTGAGGTAGGGAACCAGTTTTATTCATTTTTCCATATAGATAACTAAATACTCCAGCATCTGTTATTGAACAATCTGTCTTTCTTCTCTTACTTCTCCTCTTCCTCCTCCATATTTATCTTTTTATTCTTGTCAAGGTTCAGCATCTAGTAAGGCAAGTCATTGACCTCGTCCTTTCCCAAGAATGTCTAGATCTTACCCTTTTCTCTTTCCTATTTGTATTAGAGTCATTTATTTTCCAAGACCCACACACAACTCTGTAAGGATGTTAGTTACAATTGCATTGAATCTTTGCATATATCAGGGATAATTTGGCAAGTTTATGACATTAAATCTTCTTTCCAAAGGACACTGTATGTAACTCTGAACTATCTTTCATTGTTTTTTCAGTCTGTCAACAAAATTTTATCATATTCTCCATAAGGATCCTGCATATCTTTTGTTAGATTTAGTCTTAAATATTATCAACATTTTAAGTTGTTATTGTTGTTATTATAGAAGCATGCTTTATTTTAAACTTAAAATTTCTAGATACGTACTGTTGACCTATGAACATATAACTAAATTTATACCAAATTTGTATCTTGTAAATTTGCCAAACTCCAATCAATTCAAATAATAAATCATAGATTATCTTGTATTTCCAACAAAAGTTATATTGCCTACAAATAATATATTTTGTCTCCCTTCCCCTAGTTTTTATCCCTCTTCTTTTTTTTTTTTTAATTTTTTTTGTTAAGGTGCTAACTAGGCCTCCAGTACAAGGTTGAGGAGAAGAGTATACAGAGGTTTTTCTTTGTCTTACTCCTTTTCCTTTTATCAGAGTTCTGAGGCGAGGAGTTATTTCCCTTGAAAACTTTGCTAGTGAAGTCTCTCCCCTTACAACCTCAGGATATGTGATAACATGGGTTTGTAAAGTAAAGGTAGCCCACACCAGCCAATATATGCTTTAGTTCTGAAGTCATGGCAGGCCTATTTCATTCAACCTAAATGCAGATTTAAAAGTGAATAACTGGGAAACATCTTTCATTAAAGAAGATGGTAGTGTTGAAATTAATAATTCTCCTGTACATGTGTATAACACTTATATAATAAAACACTTTCAGGAGGACCCTAAGCTTCCTAACCTAGAAACACTGTGTATCCCTCCCTCCCAGGACTCGTGGGAACAGCAGGGATCAAAGCGCAATACTAACAGTTTCTTTTAAAAAGCTTATCAGGAAAAGATTGAATTAATGGAGTGTCAGTGGTAAAGGTTTCACATTATCCTTAATTCTGTGGTGGCCTATGTTCTCCATAGAGTTCACAGGCATTGGAGACAGAAACCAAAGGAGTGAGGGTGCAAAGCTGCTTTTTCCAACTTGATGCCTGGGCCCTGTGTGGCAAGTCTAACTCAGCCATGCACCTGCCGCTGCCCCCAACCAATGTTTCAGTTCAGTTCAGTTCAGTCTCTCAGTCATGTCCGACTCTTTGTGACCCCATGAATCGCAGCACGCCAGGCCTCCCTGTCCATCACCAACTCCCGGAGTTCACTCAGACTCACGTCCATCAAGTCCATGTTGCCTTCCAGCCATCTCATCCTTTGTCCTCCCCTTCTCCTCCTGTCCCAATCCCTCCCAGCATCAGAGATTTTTCCAGTGAGTCAACTCTTCGCATGAGGTGGCCAAAGTACTGGAGTTTTAGCTTTAGCATCAGTCCTTCCAAAGAACACCCAGGACTGATCTCCTTTAGAATGGACTGGTTGGATCTCCTTGCAGTCCAAGGGACTCTCAAGAGTCTTCTCCAACACCACAGTTCAAAAGCATCAATTTTTTGGCACTCAGCTTCCTTCACAGTCCAACTCTCACATCCATACTGACCACTGGAAATACCATAGCCTTAACTAGATGGACCTTTGCTGGCAAAGTAATGTCTCTGCTTTTGAATATACTATCTAGGTTGGTCATAACTTTCCTTCCAAGGAGTAAGTGTCTTTTAATTTCATGGCTGCAGTCACCATCTGCAATGATTTTGGAGCCCCCCCAAAATAAAGTCTGACACTGTTTCCACTGTTTCCCCATCTATTTCCCATGAAGTAACTGGGTCAGATGCCATGATCTTCGTTTTCTGAATGTTGAGCTTTAAGTCTAGGTTGGTCATAACCTTCCTTCCAAGGAGTAAGAGTCTTTTAATTTCATGGCTACAATCACCATCTGCAGTGATTTTGGAGCCAAGAAATATAAAGTCTGACACTGTTTCCACTGTTTCCCCATCTATTTCCCATGAAGTGATGGGACCAGATGCCATGGTCTTAGTTTTCGGAATGCTGAGCTTTAAGCCAACTTTTTCACTCTCCTCTTTCACTTTCATCAGAATGTGGTCCAATGGAGAAGGGAATGGCAAACCACTTCAGTATTCTTACTTTGAGAACCCCATGAACAGTATGAAAGAGGAACTCCCCAGGTCAGTAGGTGCCCAATATGCTACTGGAGATTAGTGGAGAAATAACTCCAGAGAGAATGAAGGGATGGAGCCAAAGCAAAAACAGTACCCAGCTGTGGATGTGACTGGTGACAGAAGCTGTAAAGAGCAATATTGCACAGGACGCTGGAATGTTAGGTCCATGAATCAAGGCAAATTGGAAGTGGTCAAACAGGTGATGGCAAGAGTGAACGTCGACATTCTAGGAATCAGCGAACTAAAATGGACTGGAGTGAATTTAACTCAGATGACCATTATATCTACTACTGCAGGCAGGAATCCCTTAGAAGAAATGGAGTAGCCATCATGGGCAACAGAATAAGTCACCAAAGGGTTAGCTTAACTGTCTTTTGGGAAAATGATATGTCCATTAACTTTGTGTGACCTTTTATTCAGTTGTACTAATACCTGGTTTAGTAACTTCACCTAATAAACCATCTGTTCAGCTTTGGCTTCTGGTAAACAGATAAAAATGTTAAGTTCCACAAAAGAAGCATGCATCTTACTTTCACTTATGTAAATGAAACTGACAGATTAAACGATTATTTAATTACAGTAGTCTCAATAAGACCTTAATATTTTTCAACTTTTAATCAAGTATGATCTACCATAGATAGATTATGCAATATCTCCTAAATGTTCATATACTACTTGTATTTTTAGAATGTTCTTCAATTAGGAACAAACAGAATACAAGTCATAAAAAAGTTTTTAATGGCAAGAGTTATAGAGCCATCATATCCAAACACTTTTATATTTATAAATGAGGAAACAAACTTAGGAAATACTCTTCCTAAGGATAAGGTTATATAAATACCAATAGAAACAAGATGAAAATATAGATTCCTGGACTTCAGTCCAGTTTTCTTCCCACTACTACAATCTGTAAAAGTCATCTCTGAAATAAGAACTTGCATATCATCAGCAAAATTAAAAATCTAAAATGTACTGACTCCCTTCCTATGTTTGGCTGTAGGGATTGTTTACAGCAACTCTGAGAGACAGGTACGGGTATTATCCCAATTTACAGCTGGAGAAACAAAGCATTAAAAAACACTATCTTTTCCAAAGACACTCTGATAGCAAGTGGTAAAAAGGATTCAGGCTAAGCAGCTTTCAAAACTTCAGTTCAGTTCAGTTCTGTCACTCAGTCATGTCCGACTCTTTGCGACCCCATGAATCTCAGCATGCCAGGCTTCCCTGTCCATCGCCAACTCCAGGAGTTCACTCAGACTCACGTCCATTATCCATCATAATAAAATAGGTAAAGGGTATTTGTGTGTGAGCTCAGTCATGTCTGGTTCTTTGCAACCTCATGGACTGTATCTTCCCAGGCTCCTTTGTCCATGGAATTCTCCAGGCAAGAATATAGGAATGGGCTGCCATTTCATACTCCAAGGGATCTTCCCAACCCAAGGATCAAACCTGCATCTCTTGCACCTCCTACATTGGCAGGTGGAGGATTCTTTACCACTGTGCCACCTGGGAAGCCAAAGGGTATTTAGGGAGGAAACAAAAAAGCAAAGTGCATGGTTCAGTTCAGTTCAGTCACTCAATCGAGTCCGACTCTTTGCGACCCCATGGACTGCAGCACGCCAGGCCTCTCTGTCCATCACCAACTCCTGGAGTTCACTCAAACTCATGTCCATCGAGTCGGATGCCATCCAACCATCTCATCCTCTGTCATCTCCTTCTCCTCCCACTTTCAATCTTTCCCAGCATCAAGGTCTTTTCCAATGAGTCAGTTCTTCACATCAGGTGGTCAAAGTATTGGAGTTTCAGCTTCAGCATCAGTCCTTCCAATGAATATTCAGGACTGATTTGCTTTAAGATGGACTGGTTGGATCTCCAAGGGACTCCAAGAGTCTTCTCCAACATCACAGTTCAAAAGCATCAATTCCTCAGCACTCAGCTTTCATAGAAGAGACAGCAATTTCAGGGCAGCAGGTGAACATGAAAATATAACCTGTTGAGCTCTACTTTGAGCCGATCTGCTCCCAGTAGAGCCCAATGGATATAAAAATATTTCCTTTTAATATTTTTATAAGCTTGTCATCCAATTCAACTTTCTTCCAAAATATACTTAACACAGCCACTTCTAGATTTAGTTAGCACTCAAGGCATTTATTTTAATGCCCATGTGCTGAGGGTAAAAAGCATACAGCAAATAAATCAGCTGTGCAAAAGCTCCCTTCATATATCAAGCCATCTTTACAGAAAGTTATTAGAGGCCTCAAAGTCTCCATAAAATAATCCATTTACATTCACTGTCCACTTAAGTGGCAATCTCTAAATTTATGAGTTAGCTACTTGCTGAAATATCATATAACTTGCTGAGTGTTAATTTCTTGGATGACCCTGGTCCTGTAAGAAAAGCACAAGCAGGGGTCAGAGTCAAGAAGTGAATACAGCCTATTTCCAGACTCTTAGATATGAACCCAGACCACTCAAAAATCACTGTGTCCTCAATGGAAATTTTTGACAAATGCTTATATTATGATATACTAAAGATTAGAGAATATACTTTTAATTTTTCTTTTAAAATGTAGCTAAATTTTAGCTATATGTTCTTCAGTTGTTACCAAACATGTTTTATTTTTAAATACCCAACGTATAAAATAAACTTCATATGTTCAGAAAAAGTCAATTAGAAAAGCCATTGTTGTTTTTTTTTTCCATTTGCTGACTATAAACATGACTATTGCAAGATAATTCATTCCAAGTGTGAGTGTATGGACGTGAAAATAGTATTGCATTTCCTTTTTATTTCTGGAGTGGTCTATCCAACTTTCCATTTCAACTATTTGATTGTTTCCCCTAGTGGTGAACAAGCAGAGTTCTGCCTCCCTCCCAGTGCACAGAGTTCTGACCTTTAGAAGGTGGCAGTACAAAGGAAAGCTTTAGCACATGCTGTTTGGCAAAACATCTCCAAAATCCCTCATAAATAAGAAGGGCTTGAAGCACCTCTCTGCACCAGAATTGGCTAAACTGCCCTCTCTTGCGCACTGCTGTCTTCACGTGTATCTTATCTCTATTACACCTAGACTCATATACTAGTATTCTAATTTAAATAGTATCATTATTCTTACTTAAATTAATTCACTTTAAAAAACTTTCTACCTTTAAGTGAAAAGCCAATACCATGTGTCATTTAAAATGTCCATAAAGCTCTTGCTAGATGCAGCTGTTTGCCCAGGTCAGCTTCCGGATTATTCAATAGGGAGACAGCAAGTACCGGTGACTAGTTAGGACACATTCGCACCACGGTGAGGTTTTGTTTTGTTTTATTTTTTCCTCTACCGCTATTCTAATTAGGAAAATATTGTTGTTGTTGTTGTTTTAAAGTGCTTCTCTTTCTAAAATGTGGCTTGGAGTTTTTAAATGTCGTACCCATGCACCTTCTAAAGTCATCTCAAATTCCTCCAAGCAGCCCAGAGGCAGGCTGTCAATTATTCAGAATTTCAGAAGCCCAGACCCTACCACTTCTAGCTGGTTCAGAATTCAGCAGCACGGTTTGCCATCTACAGACTTATCTGGGCTCTCCTTGCCTCTCTCCACCCACTCAGACTCACCTGTGCTGTTCTCAAAGCACGATCAGTCTGGTTGTGTGGAGAATTTCCACGGTCAGCAAGCAGGCATGATTACCTAGCAAACTGCTAGTTCAGTTCCAATTTCAAAACAGTAAAGGTGGGTCCCACATCTATCTGCTCATACTGTCTCTAGATTCACTTTTTCAGTCCAATGCTGTGCTTTCAAAGGTTTAGACATTTGTCATAAATAGTGAGACGCCTAAAAACTCTATCTTCCTTAACACAAACCCTTTTTCTTTATTCTTCTCGTTAACTGTATGTTCCACTTGGAAACAAAGTTCATATTCTCAGTTCTAGAATAACTGTCTTACTCATTCTAATTTTGACAAACTCTAACTTTGGACAGGAGATTTTTCTTACCTATACCATTCTTAAAATATAAGTTTCCCATATGATGTCTTTTCTATTAGGAGATAATCAAATAATGCCAACATAATACATACTTTCTTTTAGAAACTACCGGTAGAGCTGTGTGACCTCATAAAATGTTAGCAGTCAAATGATGGTGTTGTGCACCATCTTTACTGCAATAATCTTCATCCCAACTATTCCAGCTTTAAAAATAAAATTCAGCAATGTTGAAACTCAGCATTGGTATAAAATATAAGTCAATGGCCAGGATTAGTTAAAGTATATGCAGTTGTTATGTTTCACACAACCAAATTTCTCCTAGGGTATTTCCTGAACATTACATGTGATCAAATGGCTTTTTACCCATTTTATGGGCTTTTAAAGGCTCACCATGATTTCACTTACAGCTCTTATTTCTAATACAGTTGAGCATTGACCTGACGACCCATCAGATCATCCAGAATACAAAACAAAGGACACATACTGGTCAACTGCTAGCTGGCAAGTTCCTCAGTGACCAGGTCATGAGTGATCTAAAGGCATTTCAGGAAAAGATTAATGAAAGAGGAGGAAAATCTTCAGCTAACACCACAGTCAAACTAGCTGTTCTACAGAGACTTTAAACTCAAAATCCAGCTACTTTGGCACTGAACTCTATATCAGGGCATTAACCACTTTCAGGAAACTTAAATATTATTTCTCTAATTTAAAAATGGTGCCTACAATTAAGAGCCAACGATGTGAGCTGAAAAATAATATACACATTATATTGGATGACCCAAATATCAATGATTCATTAAAATAATATCAAAATGACTCTCTTTTTAACATAAGAGAAAAATGGTAAGAAAGCGGCAATTAGATGATGGACACGGTATTTCTGTGGCGAGCTGCCGCAGCAGCTCATCACATTTACCCAGGTGTCTCTTTAGGGTCTTATTTGTGAAAGGTTGCGATAAAGTGGAATAGAACTCTAAATTCATTTGGCTTTTGAGATTATCACTCTATTTAACCTTGAAAGCTCTCTGCATTTTCTCATGCCTTTGTTTGCCTTCAGGAATTTATCTTCATTTTAACTTTAATCCAGTTTATATCTCCCGCCTCATCTTTGATCCACAAGGTTCAACCTTTTAAAAAAAAAAAAAAATCTTCAATGTCTACGTGTAGGTGGGGGGTGGGAGAGTTTCCATCTGCTTTCCATAAAGATATATAATATGGTTATGTTAAAAAGGTTATACATACATACATACATGTGTGTGCACCTGTGAGATTAACCAAGGATCATTTTATTTGTTACACTGAAAAACTAGCCTCTGGGTAATACTTGTTCCATATCAAGCAGCACTTTCACCTGGGATTTACGACACTGATTCTGTCAGTTACACTGTCCTCAAGGTAACAGCATTCTGTCTCAAGAAGCCCAAGCTTTTCAACATTACTTCTTACAAAAGTGGGAGCAAACACTTACCAACGCTGCATGAGAACTGTGAAGCTAGCTTTGCAATTGCTATCTTAGACCTCCGTAGAGAGCCACAGTGGTTTAGGCCAGCTTTTCATAATCAGGGACACTTTTTGCATTAGCCACTGCAAACACAAAACCTAAGATCTGTTAACTTTCCGAGCCTCCCCACCAAATTATATGTCACTGTCTTCAAAAATTTTAAATATACATATTCAAAGAATGTTCACAAAAATTAATTTCTCCTTCTAAAATAAGATTATATTAAAATTTTACATTAAAATCAACTTAATGAAAGGCATGTTAGTAAGTGCATTAGGACTAGAATTTAATATAATAAGAAGTGGGGTCTAGCGAAGTAAACAGGCCTGGGACATACCGTGATCACCATAGATCTCCATTCACGTGTCAGCAAGGCCGTAATTACAGACTGGAACCCTGAGAATTTGATAAAGCAATGAAAAACCTGTATTAGAGTTGTCTAGAAATTACTTTCTCATAGACGTTAAATCAGATTAATTGGGATTTCCCTAAAATTTTACCCAGTGAGGACCAAATCCCATGAGCCTTGGGTCTTCTTATTATAATTGGTCTTATTCTTATCTCATTTCTGAAAACAGTATGAGGTGAACAGCTATATTCTAGGATAACTAAATGCAGTTCACAGTGCCCCAAAGTTATCAGGAGTATCAATAATATTTATATTTATATATATCCAACAATTTAATGATGCCAAAGATATACCACATAGGCATGTTAGTAAGTGCATTAGGACTAGAATTTAATATAATAAGAAGTGGGGTCTAGCGAAGTAAACAGGCCTGGGACATACCGTGATCACCATAGATCTCCATTCACGTGTCAGCAAGGCCGTAATTACAGACTGGAACCCTGAGAATTTGATAAAGCAATGAAAAACCTGTATTAGAGTTGTCTAGAAATTACTTTCTCATAGACGTTAAATCAGATTAATTGGGATTTCCCTAAAATTTTACCCAGTGAGGACCAAATCCCATGAGCCTTGGGTCTTCTTATTATAATTGGTCTTATTCTTATCTCATTTCTGAAAACAGTATGAGGTGAACAGCTATATTCTAGGATAACTAAATGCAGTTCACAGTGCCCCAAAGTTATCAGGAGTATCAATAATATTTATATTTATATATATCCAACAATTTAATGATGCCAAAGATATACCACATTAGAGATGCTAAGGAAATGTTCCTGTACAATAGCAATTGTTTCATATTTATTTTATTTAACAACTCAGAATATCTAACAATGACCCCCATGTGTTTCTTGCCAGAGAAAAATCAGAAAAAAAGAATTCTCGGGAGAATGCTATGGGCTTTTAAAGGTTAGACTTATAAACTACCTTATATCAAACCACCACATCCTATTACAGTTCCACACCTTGTTGAAGGCCCAATATAAACTTGGACTTGAAATCAAGCACCCCAGTGTTACAAGCTAGCCTGTTTTTTCACAGTAACAATTCCATGGAGAGAAACTGCTCTCGCTTTCTAACAGTTTGAGACTCTGAAATGTGACTGCTTCTCTCCAGCAATTTTCCATCACGTGGGTAAGATGCATCTTGAAGGTGAAACACTCTTTCTTATTTACCTCTTCAACAAGATTGAAAATATTCCTTCTATATTGGGGCATTCATTTTACTTAAATAAAACCAGGATTGATCTCAGTGGCTTCGTTTCTTTTTCCAAATCTTCCCTCATAAAAAAACATTGATTTCTTAGCTCATAGGACTTGATAGGGAAATTTTTTTAACATGCTACCTGTATCTGAAAGGGATATGCTGGCCTAGCATTGTTACAACATGCTGTTTGAGTTCTTTCAAGGCAGTCCCATTTAGTGGCTAGCTTTCTGCGTAACCACAGATCTAGCTGAGTTGCGGCTGTGGACACAGCTGAAAGCCGTGAACTGAAAATGCAGATCAACAACACCAAGCGTGTGATGCCTGCTGGGGGCTGAAAAGCTTTTAATTAAAGTAAAACGTTTCCAGCAGTAGAAACAGAAATGAGTAATTTTGAAAGTTTAAATCACAGTGATGAATTATCACAAACTTTCAAAACTGTGGCTACCAATATACCCACCAGAGGATTTACTCTGTTGCATTATGAATGGGAAGCCCGATCCACTTATAAATCAATCAAAAGCAGTACTAGGGATGAAGTTCATACTGAACTTCAAGGCCTTTATAGGAATTTATCTCCATCAAACAACCAGTTCTTCTGTTTTCCCCAGGTGCTAATACCTTGCTCCATGACAACAGTAGGTTTGATGATAAATAATAAGAAAGGTAGTTACTCTTTAAGGCTTCCACCTAATAAACTTCAGTTAACTATAAATGCCACCAATGGCCTGAAATCTTCCAAAATTTCCTGGGAAAATAGTAAAAGGGATATATAAAGTTTACATATGTAAAAGAAGAATCTAGATTTTATTATAAACAAGATAAATTTCTCTTTGAAGCCAGGTAAAAAGAAGTGCCATCTGAAAGACTGAAAGATCATAATTATTCTGTCCATCTATAAAGAAATGTTAATACTTTCAAACTACAAAGGTTGTAGAGATGACAGTAACATGACAGGCTGGCACTTAGGAAGCACGTGACCCCCACTCTCTCATCTACCTTGGTTACTTAAATTCACAGAAACTCGGGTTGAAGTGCCATCTGAAAGACTGAAAGATCATAATTATTCTGTCCATCTATAAAGAAATGTTAATACTTTCAAACTACAAAGGTTGTAGAGATGACAGTAACATGACAGGCTGGCACTTAGGAAGCACGTGACCCCCACTCTCTCATCTACCTTGGTTACTTAAATTCACAGAAACTCGGGTTCCTGGACTATAAACTGGGACAGGTTAAAGAAGACCACAGTTACAAAGAATTTTGCACACTGTATTCTGAAATATTGTGAGTGCTCATAAACATTAACTTTACACCCCACAATAATTATACGAGAAGAACATAATATTACCAATAACTATTTATCAAGTCTCCCTCAATAACATAAAACATAATTTTATATAACAATTTTTTTGGTTTTGTGGGTATCAGTTCTATGTGACTAAACACTTTAAGAGGTCTAGAAAACTGCTTATTGTTTAAGAGGTTAAGTAAAATTTTCCCTCTGGTAACTTATTTATACTTTTCATTTAGTTAGCAGAACAAACAAAACAAATAAATGAAAGTCTTCAGGTTTATCAAAATTTGAAAATTCAGTATGTCACAAGAGTGAAGTAAGCCAGAAAGAAAAACACCAATACAGTATACTGACACATATATATGAAATTTAGAAAGATAGTAATGATGACCCTGTATGTGAGACAACAAAAGAGACACAGAGGTATAGAACGGACTTTGGCCTCTGACGGAGAGGGAGAGGGTGGGATGATTTGGGAGAATGGCACTGAAACATGTATACTATCATATAAGAAACGAAGCGCCAGTCTATGTTCAATACAGGATACAGGATGCTTGGGGCTGGTATATGGGATGATCCAGGGAGATGGTGTGGGGTGGGAGGTGGGAGGGGGCTTCGGCATTGGGAGATCATGTGCACCTGTGGCTAATTCATGTCAATGTATGGCAAAACCAATACAGTATTGTAAAATAGAATAAAGTATTAAATAAATTTTTAAAAATCCAAAAAAAAAAAAAAAGGATGGACTTTGGAATTAGAAATGCTGCTGCTGCTGCTACTGCTGCTGCTAAGTCGCTTCAGTCGTGTCCAACTCTGTGCGACCCCATAGACGGCACTCACCAGGCACCCTCATCCCTGGGATTCTCCAGGCAAGAACACTGGAGTGGGTTGCCATTTCCTTCTTCAATGCACGAAAGTGAAAAGTGAAAGTGAAGTCGCTCAGGCATGTCTGACTCTTAGCGACCCCATGGACTGCAGCCCACCAGGCTCCTCTGTCCATGGGATTTTCCAGGCAAGAGTACTAGAATGGAGTGCCATTGCCTTCTCCGAGAATTAGAAATAGCTGTGTTTAAATCCTAGTTTTACATTATAAACATGTTTAAGTCACTTAAGAGGTTTGAACTTCAGTTTTCTCATCTGTCAAACAGGGGTAATACAGCTTTGCCAAGTGGAAAGAACTAAATAAAAATCTTATCTGTGTGCCTATGTGTAATTATATACCCTTAAATTTTTAAAAATATGTAAATCTCACAAGGTGTTTTACAGATAATTGCCTTAATTTTTAAATTAAGACTTTGTGATTAATGACAACTCGATTAATAGATATCTCTTTATTCCACTTTAATTCCTGGTCCATACTCGTGCTTTAATTCATTCATATAAACCACAATACCTAGATCTGGCCTTCTGTACCTAAAAGTATACGTCCAGAATCTGTGTGAGATAAGATATTTCTGTTCCTCACCTAACTGCCAAATCTGACTAGGAGAAAGTACCAAATTAGAAGAGGTCTTATATCACTTCCTTGGGTTATTACGTAGACTAGAGCTTTAGAAGATTTTCTAAACCGTGCCCTTGCTTGACACTGAATTTTTTTCTTCTGGCAAATAAAAAGGTCATGAATGTAAGAACAATATTAATCATTTTTCTTTTTACAGTTGAAAAATCGTCTTGGATTTCAGAATTAAAGGTCAAAGTTTAGAAAGATAGCTGTAGGACTGTCAAGGAAGGAGGCGTGTTTAATGGCTCATGGATGTTCGTTAAAGACAGTTTACGTGGCTTTCTCTGCAGAGTCAATATGGGGAAATGGCCAGCAAGTTTCTTTCTGAGCATAGCCTTGTTCCCCTACCCAGCTGCTGATCTGCTGTGCTGGCTCCCTGCACTTGGAACATTCGTACCCCACCAGATCTTCACAAGCCACTGTCCTTTGTCATTCCATTTTTAAAGGGCCCCTCCTCAGAGAGGCTGTGCCTGTCCAATCCACCTAGGTCTCACCTGACTCTGACCAACCACGTCACTTTCCACGCCATCACTTGTCTTGTTTCCTTTCAGCAGTTATCTTATTCATGTACTGACTCACTTGTTTAATAAACATTTGGCTTGGCTTGGAAGCCTTTACCCCACACAGTTAATGTCGAAACTACAACTTGGCCTGTAACACTCACTAATTATGAACTGAAAGGATGCATCCTGGGGCCTGTTACATAGACTACAAAAGATAAGCATTTTCGAAAAGAAACTGCCTATCTAGACATTCTTTGCTACTACTAAGTCGCTTCAGTCGTGTCCGACTCTGTGCGACCCCATAGACGGCAGCCCACCAGGCTCCCCCGTCCCTGGGATTCTCCAGGCAAGAACACTGGAGTGGGTTGCATCGAGGCATAATTCCACCTTCTTTACAAACTGTGAAAGTGAAGTCACTCATCGTGTCCAACTCTGCAACTCCGTGGACTGCAGCCTACCAGGCTTCTCTGTCCATGGGATTCTCCAGGCAAGAATACTGGAGTGTGTTACCATTCCTTCTCCAGTGGATCTTCCCGACCCAAGGATCAAACCCAGGTCTCCCGCATTGGAGGCAGACACTTTAACCTCTGAGCCACCAGGGAAGCCCTTTACAAACTGTTCTTGCCCCCAAATACACAAGTCTAATGTGGAACTATTTTGGCCTAATCCACCTCAGGGCATAATTGAGTAAAAGGAGTCACTTATCCAGAAAGATAATTACAAAAGCAGGTTCCTGTTAGGATCAAAAACGAATGGAGCCTCATAAATTAAAAGCCTGAAAGAACAATACCAGACAGTAAATCTAGGTTTTAGCGAAGTTGAGATTTCCTCACTATGCGGAAAAAAAAAAAACCAAAAAGCTGTATAAAAAGCTTCTGTTAGATGGCAAAATTACACAACATCAGTGTGTAGTTCTTAGTGACCCACCATGCTGCACAGCTGTTTAGTATCTACCCCTCCTGAATTACTTACTAAAAAGAGAAAGAATTTTGAAACTGAAGGATAGTTTGGACTTTAGGAATTGCTTTTTTTATATCCATTTTATTTCTGCTTTATTGACTATGCCAAAGCCTTTGACTGTGTGGATCACAATAAACTTTGGAAAATTCTGAAAGAGATGGGAATACCAGACTACCTGACCTACCTCTTGAGAAACCTATATGCAGGTCAGGAAGCAACAGTTAGAACTGGACATGGAACAACAGACTGGTTCCAAATAGGAAAGGGAGTACATCAAGGCTGTATATTGTCACCCTACTTATTTAACTTATATGCAGAGTATTTCATGAGAAACGCTGGGCTGGAAGAAACACAAGCTGGAATCACGATTGCCGGGAGAAATATCAATAACCTCATATACGCAGATGACACCACCCTTATGGCAGAAAGTGAGAGGAGCTAAAGGGCCTCTTGATGAAGGTGAAAGAGGAGAGTGAAAAAG
>SJYC01088623.1:0-11040 GCA_006408675.1 Madoqua kirkii
AAAAAGCTGATAAATCTTATTTTATCAATAGAACAGAGGCCAGAAAGTAAATAAAAGATTCAAATAGAAACAATGACAATATTCTGTGTAGAAAGTAGTTCAAATATATGATAGTCACACCCAGAATAAATATCATTCTTAAAGATATTTTATTATATTTTAAAAATATAGTGTTATATGCTGCTTACAATAGACATATCAAATTCAAAATGTGATAGGAAGTTTTATATAAAAAGGTAGAATATTTAGTTATTGCTGAGTGAAAAAGTTTGCTTAAAGTTCAACATTCATAAAATGAAGATCATAGCATCTGGTCCCATCACTTCATGGAAAATAGATGGGGAAACAGTGGAAACAGAGTCAGACTTTATTCTGGGGAGCTCGAAAATCACTGCAGATGGTGACTGTAGCCATGAAATTAGAAGACACTTACTCTTTGGAAGAAAAGTTATGACCAACTTAGATAGCATATTCAAAGGCAGAGACATTACTTTGCCAACAAAGGTCCGTCTAGTCAAGGCTATGGTTTTTCCAGTGGTTATGTAAGGATGTAAGAGTTGGACTGTGAAGAAAGCTGAGCACTGAATAATTGATGCTTTTGAACTGTGGTGTTGGAGAAGCCTCTTGAGAGTCCCTTGGACTGCAAGGAGATCCAACAAGTCTATTCTAAAGGAGATTGGTCCTGAGTCTTCTTTGGAAGGACTGATGCTAAAGCTGAAACTCCAGTACTCTGTCCACCTCATGCGAAGAGCTCACTCATTGGAAAAGACTCTGATGCTGGGAAGGATTGGGGGCAGGAGGAAAAGGGGACAACAGAGGATGAGATGGCTGGATGGCATAACTGACTTGATGGACATGAGTTTGGGTTAACTCCGGGAGTTGGTGATAGATAGGGAGACCTGGCCTCCCAGCCCAAGGGTTGCAAAGAGTCAGACACAACTGAGAGACTGAACTGAACTGAAGAATAAAACAAATCACAAACTTATTTTCTTAAAGCACATTCCTTTATTTATCTTGCATTTCTAAGAGTTAGCAGTTTCTTATAAGTTCACTCAACTGGCAGTTGTTTTGGTCTTAAGATACTTTCAATCACTACTAATTGAATTTAGCTAATCATCATTGTATTGACTGTTTCTCTCAGTCCAAAAAGATAAATCAAAAACAAAAGAACAATAATAAATAGAAAAAAACCCCACAAGATTGTCATTGTTAACAAATGAGAATGAATTGCCTCTGTGAAAAGTCAAAAGCACAGAAACATCTTAAGAAACAATAAGACAGATTGACAAATTTTGGAACATAAATAAATGTCCCAAATGTCTAGATTTCTTATATGAAAAAAATGAATAAATAGCATTGGTAGATTTAAAATGATAAAAACAAGTCAAACAAATTAACAAAATTCTTCTCAGATCATGAGGAAAAATGTCCAATAACTAATGACCAAGTTCACCATTATCAAATGCAATGCTACTGAAAATATTTTTTTGAAAGCAGAAAAATAATGTATTTATGCAATTAGTAAATCAAAACACTAGAATCATCATGTTAATTTGAAAGTTAAATATGGTGATGGCTTAGTCTCTAGGTCATGTCTGACTCTTGCATCCCATGGACTGTAGCCTGCCAGGCTTCTGCATCCATGGGATTTTCCAGGCAAGAATACTGGAGTGGTTTGTCATTTCCTTCTCCAGGGGATCTTCCTGACCCAGGGATTGAATCATTCTCCTGCATTGCAGACAGATTCTACACTGACTGACTGACTGAGCTTATCATAAACTGAATTTAACTGGGGTTTCCATCCTGGCTCAGAAGGTATACAATCTGCCTGGAATACAGGAGACACAGGTTCCATCCCTCCGTCAGGAAGATCCTCAGAGAAAGCTATGGCCACCCACTCCAGTATTCTTCCATGGAGAACTCCATGGACAGAGGAGCCTGGTGAACTACAGTCTATGGGATCGCAAAGAGTCAGACACTACTGAGCAATTAACATACACAAATATAATTTTTATCATAACCTGAAATTAATAATCTGTTAAAACATGCAAATGGTAATAGACTGAGAAAAAGCAAAACTGTAGTAAAGGAAGATGAAGGAAATATAAAGTAAAAGGACGGAGAAAGAGAACATATCTCTGTAGGTATTGAAATATTATAAGCTGGTAAAGATTTACATCTCTGTAAAAGGAAGAAATGGTTGCCAACTGAAGCAGTAAGTATTTGGATTACTTTCTATTTGAATGGATGTATTTGCCTTGATACAACTCTTGCTACCTTGAGCAGACTGTGACTCAAAGAATAATCCCTTGTTTCCTCTAAAGTGAAAGTGTTAGCCCCTCAGTCTTGTCACACTCTTTGGGACCCCATGGACTATAGCCCGCCAGATTCCTCTGTCCATGGAGTTCTCCACGGAAGAGTACTGGAGTGGCTTCCATTACCTTCTTCAATTATATGAAGGCAATAGGAGCCCTGACTGCTGGCTTTTCTTTCTTTTTCTTTCTTTTTCCTTTTTGTAATGCAACTAACTGGCTAAAATTTGATTGATTGATAGGATCCACTTCAAAGAGGCACCCATTTCAAAGATGGAAGTCTTGACTAAACACGTTGCCAGCCACTGATAGATGAAAAGCCAGCTCCCCATTGCCCTTTGTTCTAGAGATTTTTGGATAATTTCAGTACTGATACCTTGGACTTCTTTGTTTGTTTGTTTTATTTTTTTTTCTTTTCCTCAATTTAAATTTCTGCTCTTATGTTTTAAATTCATCCATAAAGAGAGAGTTTGAGAAACTCGTGGCCACTGCCCTTGACCACAATGAAAGCTGAACTGCAAGATAAGACAGATAACTTAATAATATTCCTGCCTGGAATCATAGCTAATTTTCTTATATCAAGTAAAAAGATCTTCCTCAATCTATACCCTGATGAGATTCTCCCACTTACAGCCCAGATCTGCTTGATAAACACTTAAATTCAAGATAATGTTTCATGTTGTTCCATATCTTTGCTGTCTTTGTTACATCTTTCCTGCCCTATGTTTTATTCCTCATTGATTTGAAATCTGCAAATTGATTTGAACATTAGTGAAAAGATGTCTTCTTATATGTCCCATCTTATGTATGTGAAAATTTTGTTATTTGGAGCATCTTTTATTATTATTATTCACTGACATATGCTAAGAATATATTGGTAGAAAACATTAATGTGAAGCTAATAAAGACTTTGATGCTGGGAGGGATTGGGGGCAGGAGAAGGGAACAACAGAGGATGAGATGGCTGGATGGCATCACCGACTCAATGGATATGAGTCTGAGTGAACTCTGGGAGTTGGTGACAGACAGGGAGGCCTGGTGTGCTGCGATTCATGGGGTAGCAAAGAGTTGGACATGACTGAGCGACTGAACTGAACTGAATATGCTACTCGAGGATGCAGATCTCTTATCAGAGAAAATGAGGTCCAGTCACTTGGCTTTGGTTGATAGCCATGCATTTTTTCATTTGTTTATTTTCTTTGACAGAGATGTAGATCTCTAGTCAAATTCTCTATCATTTCTTCTGTTTTCTTTCTATTTTCTTGAACTTATAATCTTAATGATTTTCTTAATGGAGTGATAGGTTTTTGTTTTTCATCAGGGAGACTGGGGAAACAGGACTGAGGTATTTTGGTCTGGTTTGTTAGTCCTTAGTCATGTTTAGTTGGGTTTCACACATAGACCTATAAAAATCTCAAGTGGTAATAAATAAATGACAAGAGAGCTTGTCATTTTATTGGATTAACAATTAGAGAGGGACATTACTACTGGTGAACCTCAGAGACATCATGGGTTTAGTTCCTATCCACCACAAAAGCAATTATAATAAAATGAGTCCCATGATTTTTTCCAATGCATATAAAAGTGGTGTGTACATTTTAATCTATTAAGTATGAAATAATGTTATGTCTAAAAATATGCAGAATTTAATTTAAAATATTTTATTGCTAAAAAACAATAATCACCATCTGAGTAATTAGTGAGTGGTACTATTTTTGCAATAGTAACATCAAAGACCCCTGATCACAGGTCACCATAACAAACATGCTAATAATCAAAAAGTTTGAAATATTGTGAGAATTACTGAAATGTGACACAGAGACTAGAAGTGAGCAAAGGCTGTTGGAAAAATAGTGCCAATAGACTTGTGTGACACAAAGTTGTCAAAAAAATTCAATTTTTTAAACAAACACAGTGTCTGCCAAACACAATAAAGCAAAACAAGATTAATGGGGGCATGCCTGTACATAAGAGTCTTATGAAAGCTTCCTGGTGGGAGAGATTGATGAGAGAGAAACTGGGTCTTGTTCTGATTGGCAGGGCCATGTTCAGTAAATCATTAATCTAATTTTCTGTTGATGGGTGGGGCTATATTCCCTCCCTGCTATTTACCTGGGGCCAAACTATGGTGGAGGTGATGAAGATAATGGTGACCTCCCTCAAAAGATCCCATGCTTGAACTGCTACACTCAGTGCCCCCAACCCTTCAGTAGGTCACCACTGACCCATGCCTCCCCCAGAGACTCCTGGACACCCACAGGCAAGTCTGGGGCAGTCTCCTAAAGGGTCACGGCTCCTTTCTTCTGGGTCCTGGTGCCCTAGGTTCTGTTGTGACCTCCGAGAGTCTATTTTGCAGACCTGTATAAATACTGGCAGCTCTATGGTTGGGTAATGGCAACCTCCTCCAAGAGAGCTTATGTCATACCCAAGTCTGCTGCACCCAGGGCCTCTGTCCCTGCAGCAGACCCATACCTGCACCAACCCGTACCTCCACAGGAGACACTCAGACACAGTTCTGTCTCAGTCTCTGTGGGGGTCCCTCGGTTTATTTGAGCCCTCTGAGCATCTGTGGTAGAAATAGGGTTTGACTCTAAATGTGAATTTGCCCCTCCTACCATCTTGCTGTGGCTTCTTCTTTACACTTGGATGTGGGCTATCTCCTCACAGCCACTCCAGTGCCTACCTTCTTACTGGGGTTTCTCTGACCTTGGACATGGGATATATCCACAGGGCCTATCCAGCACCTTGCAGCCACCACTTGCTGCTCCATAAGCCTCTTGTCATTCTCCATTAAAGGGCAGACAGACTGCAAAGCACAATCACAGAGAACTAGCCAATTTAATCACATGGACCACAGCCTTGTCTAACTCAATGATACTATGAGCCATGCCGTGTAGGGCTACCTACGATGGATGGGTCATAGTGGCGAGTTCTGACAAAATGTGGTCCACTGGAAAGGGGAATGGCAAACCACTTCAGTGCTCTTGCCTTATGAACCCCATGACCCATATGAAAAGGAAAAATGATAGGACACTGAAGGATGAATTCCTCAGTTCATTAGGTGCCCAATTTGCTACTGGAGATCAGTGGAGAAATAACTCCAAAAAAGAATAAAGAGACAGAGCCAAAGCAAAAACAACACCCAGTTGTTGATGTGACTTGTGATAGAAGCAAGGTCTGATGCTGTAAGGATAATCTGGCTTAGGAACCTGGATTGTTAGATCCATGAATCAAGGCAAAATGGAAGTGGTCAAACAGGAGATGGCAAGAGTAAACATCAACATTTTAGGAATCAGCAAACTAAGATGGACTGGAATGGGTGAATTTAACTCAGATGACCATTATATCTACTACTGTGGGCAAGAATCCCTTAGAAAAAATGGAGTAGCCATCATGGTCAACAAGAGAGTCTGAAATGCAGTAATGGGATGCAATCTCAAAAATGACAAAATGATCTCTATTTGTTTCCAAGGCAAAACATTCAGTATCACGACAATCCAAGTTTATGCCCCGACCAGGAATGCTGAAAAAGCTGAAGTTGAATGATGCTATGAAGACCTATAAGACCTTTTAGAATTAAAACCCAAGAAAGATGTCATTTTCACTATAGGGGACTGGAATGCAAAAGTAAGAAGTCAAGAAACACCTAGAGTAATAGACAAATTTGGCCTTCGAGAACAGAATAAAGCAGGACAAATGCTAATAGAATTTTGCAAGAGAATGCACTGGTCATAGTAAACACCCTTTTCCAACAACACAAGAGAAGACTCTACACATGGACATCACCAGGTTGTCAATACCAAAATTAGATTGATTATATTCTTTGCAGCCAAAGAGGGAGAAACTCTATACAGTCAGCGAAAACAAGACTGGGAGCTGACTGTGGCTCAGATCATGACCTCCTTATTGCCAAATTCAGACTTAAATCGAAGAAAGTGAAAAAACCACTAGATCTTTCAGGTATAACCTAAAACAAATCCCTTATGATTATACAGTGGAAATGAGAAATAGATTTAAGGAACTAGATCTGATAGACAGAGTGCCTGATGAACTATGGACGGAGATTCATGACACTGTACAGGAGACAGGGAGCAAGACCATTCCCAAGAAAAAGAAATGCAAAAATGCAAAATGGTTGTCTGAGGAGGCCTCACAAGTAGCTGTGAAAAGAGAAGCCAAAAGCAAAGGAGAAAATGAAAGATATACTCATTTGAATGCAGATTTCCAAAGAATAAAAAGGAGAGATAAGAAAGCATTCTTCAGTGATCAATGCAAAGAAATAGAGGAAAACAATAGAATGGGAAAGACTAGAGATCTCTTCAAGAAAACTAGAGATACCAAAGGAATATTTCATGCCAAGATATGCTCAATAAAGGACAGAAATAATATGGACCTAACAGAAGCAGAAGATATTAACAAGAGGTGGTAAGAACGCACAGAAGAACTGTACAAAAAAATCTTCATGGCCCAGATAGTCATGATGGTAGGATCACTCACTAAAGCCAGACATCCTGCAATGTGAAGTCAAGTGGGCTTTAAGTATCACTATGAACAAAGGTAGTGGAGGTGATGGAATTCCAGTGGAGCTATTTCAAATCCTAAAAGATGATGCTGTGAAAGTGCTGTGCTCAATATGCCATCAAATACGGAAAACTCAGCAGTGGCCACAGGACTGGAAAAGGTCAGTTTTCATTCCAATCTCAAAGAAAGGCAATGCCAACGAATGCATAAACAATGACACAATTGCACTCATCTTACTAGTAATGTTCAAAATTCTCCAAGCCAGGCTTCAACAATACATGAACTGTGAACTTCCAGATGTACAAGCTGGATTTATAAAAGGCAAAGGAACCAGAGATCTAATTGCTGACATCCACTGGATCATTGACAAAGCAAGAGAGTTCCAGAAAAACATCTATTTCTGCTTTATTGACTATGCCAAAATCTTTGACTGTGTGGGTCACAATAAACTGTGGAAACATCTGAAAGTTGGGAATACCAGACTACCTGACCTGCCTCTTGAGAAACCTATATGCAGGTCAGGAAGCAACAGTTAGAACTGAACATGGAACAGCAGGCTGGTACCAAATAGGAACAGGAATATGTCAAGGCTGTATATTGTCACCATGCTTATTTAACTTATATGCAGAGTACATCATGAGAAACGCTGGACTAGATGAAGCACAAGCTGGAATCAAGATATCCCAGAGAAATATCAATAACCTCAGATATGCAGATGATACCACCCTTATGACAGAAGAAGAACTAAAGAGCTTCTTGATAAAAGTGAAAGAGAAGAGTGAAAAAGTTGGCTTAAAGCTCAACACTCAGAAAACTAAGATCATGGCATCTGGTCCCATCACTTCATGACAAATAGATGGAGAAACAGTGGAAATAGTGTCAGACTTTGGGCTCCAAAATCACTGCAGATGGTGACTGCAGCTATGAGATTAAAAAATACTTATTTCTTGGAAGAAAAGTTATGACCAACCTAGATAGCTTGTTGAAAAGCAGAGACATTACTTTGCCAGCAAAGATCCATCTAATCAAGGCTATGATTTTTCCAGTAGTCATGTATGGATGTGATAGACTATAAAGAAAGCTGAGTGCCTATGAATTGATGGTTTTGAACTGTGGTGTTGGAGAAGACTCTTGAGAGTCCCTTGAACTGTAAGGAGTTCCAACCATTCCATCCTAAAGGAGATCAGTCCTGAATATTCATTGGAAGTACTGATGTTGAATCTGAAACTCCAATACTTTGGCCACCTTATGTGAAGAGCTGACTCATTGGAAAAGACCCTGATGCTGGGCAACTTTGAAGGCAGGAGGCAAAGGGAACGACAGAGGATGAGATGGTTGGATGGCATCACTGACTCAATGGGCATGAGTTTGTGTAAATTCTGGGAGTTGGTGATCGACTGGGAGGCTTGAAGGCTGCAGTCTATGGGGTAGCAAAGAGTCGGACATTACTGAGTAAACGAACTGATGCATTGTACATTAATCCAATCAGTATTGAACTAAGTCAAGGATAATATGCAGTTTTCTTAACATTCAGTCTCTCTCTGATTTATTCTCATCCCTAAGGCATGACCCTCTAGGGCTTTCAACAAAGATTCTTTGTTTACTGGGACCTTCACTACGATTCCCTTCCTTAGTCATTGACTGTTCAACAGGAAGAGATGGTGGGGAGATAAAAATAATAAGCCTCTCTTTCTACTTTTCCACTTAGAGTTTTAAATAGCTACTAAACTTTCATTTTTAACTTTCAATTTATTTTTTTTAATTTTTTTTAATTTTTATTTTTTGTTTAATGCTTAAAATTTCAATTTAACAAATGTCTTTAGGGAGAATCAGCCACGTTAAGACTCCTCAATTTTCAGTATGACTGTGTGCCCAGGAGACTTCTAAAAGTTCTCTTTTCTCTGTCCCTAGCTTGGTATCCCAGCCTCTTGTTAGCTCCTGGTATAATCAAATACATTGTAATCCACAGTTCAACTCACCCATTTTTGCCCTCTCAAGCATCTCATCGCTCTACTTACCTTGCCTTGGCAACTCTCTAATGTCACTAAACAGATATTTTCTTAAAGTTTTCAGGTTTTTCTTAGCTATTGGTTAGTCAAAAACTACTATTTTATCTAGACTGTGTTTTATATCACAAGAACCATTTGGCTGGTTTCATTAAAGAGTTGGGATATAAACTGGTCTTAGAAGAAAAGACACGGTTTATTAATAATCTAATTATCATTAAGATGCTGGCAGCCTGGTTGTTCATTAATATTGGACAGATATTTGTTCTTAAAAATATACTTAAAACTCGTTCAGAATCCCATCCTATGTACTGAGAAAAACCAAGAATCTCTGCAAAAATTCCGAGGATTATGAGAGTAGATCATACAACACTGTTACTCTTTGTGCCATTCACCAATTTAACCAGTTTTCTCCTATTTCTCTGGCTCTTTGTTTTCCCTGCTTTTCTCCTATGCCTGTTATGTACTCAAAACACAAACTTTTACCAAAGGTAGGGTAAACAGAGTGAAGGGAAAGAGCAGCCCAGCTTAGCAGATATCTGAAATGGATAACAGAAGAAGGAAATTATAGCTTTAAAATTAAGTCAAACTCATATTAAAACAAAACAAAACAACTCTTTACTGTGATCACATGTACTGCTAAATAAACTAAACCTCTGAATGGATCCTGAAAATCACCTCCGAGGCAGTGGTCCAAAAAAAATTTAGGTACTGACCCAACTGTACCCAATAAATCTTACCCTATTGGAGCAGCTCCTGGGAATCAGCTTGAAGGATCTCCCTAAGTGGATGATCACAGAACACTGCAGGGTCGTGCAGGTGGAAGGACAGAGCCAAACACATATTGAAATATGTGATAGAGCAGGGCCAGGTTCTCTTGGGCAGTTGTGGATTCCTTTTTACTAATTTAGTTTTCTGCAGTATCAGTGGAGTCAGTGTCCTTGGCTACCTTCTCTCTACTCCTTTGAGCCTTGTGGCATTTTACTATGTCTCTATCATCAACTGACCTCCAGTCACTTCCCCTTTTTCGTCAAAGTCTTGGGAGTACTTTCTCCATCCATACGCAGAATGATAACTCTGGAAAAATTCAATGCCCCAAAAAGCAAGTTGGCCAGAACTTTAGTCGTCCAACATTCAACACCCAACAGTGATGCCAAAGCAGATTCATGTCTTTGATACCCTGCACCTCCTTCATTGTAGTACTTCCAACATGTGAGCTCTCCCCATTTAGATGATAAGTTCGTTGAAGGCAGGGATTTTTGTCTGATTTATTTGCTGCTGTTAATGTATTCCTGACTGCAATGCAGGAGACCAGGGTTTGATCGCTGGGTCAGCAAGATTCCTTTGAGAAGAGAATGGCTGCCCACTCCAGTGTTCTTGCCTGGAGACATTTCGTGGACTGAAGAAGCCAAGCAGGTTACAGTCCATGGGGTCACAAAGAATTGGACACAGCTGAGCGGCATTCACCCACTCACTCAGCTCCTACCAGAGAGCCAGACACAGAGGATATTTTAGATTTTAAAAAAAAATTGTTAAATTAAAAAAAGAAAAAGAAGGTGAAGGAAGCAACATAGAAGAATGTTTCAGGGCTCTACTCAGGAAACAGGTTGCCTCAATTTGAAAACTGCTTCTTCTGCTAAATAATTATGTATGAGGCCATAGCCATGTTTTTGTGCTATGTGCCTCAGTTTCCAATTTCATCAAATGAGAGAGAGAGACACTTATTCCTATTTCATTTTTATGAAGAGGGATCAAAATATAAAGAATTTGAGATTATGTACAAAATGCTGCATGTTTTAAAGGGTGCATTAAAAATAACTAAGAATTAAATAAAAAAATACATGGAAAATGACAATGAAATATCTGAAGGAACACGCGTGAAGGAATATATGGGTTTAAGATCAAAAATTATGTATATAATCCCAAAGAAATTCCCTAACTTAAGAGATAAGAAATAATTTTATAAATTTCCAGAAAATGAATTTAAATTGTAAACAGTTTAAATAATGCTGAAGTGCTCATTTGCAAAATTATAAGCTAATAGTTCATGGACTTTCTTTTAGTAACATTTCAAAAAGAGGACTGCAATCAAATACATCTCTTCCTATCTGAGATAATGTTCATGTGATAGTTAAGGAAGGGTATTTTAAAATGCTAAATGCCTCAGAAAATATAAAAACTATTTGTCAATCATAGTAAAA
>SJYC01088626.1:0-15761 GCA_006408675.1 Madoqua kirkii
AAAAAAAAATTAAAGGATGGCAAATAAGATGTATAAAATCTTTCATAGTGTGTTACTGCTGGATGATGTGAACTACTATAGTGTTTAGTGTATGCTCTTTTCCTGGGGCCAGTCAATTGTTTATGATGTTAGCAAAATTCAAGGTTTTGACATCTTAAATTTTAGAGATGAAAAAGATTTTTATTCTTGTACCATTTCTTACTCCTGTCAGCTTCTGGTTTTATAACAGGGTGGGATCAACATAACTTAAGACAGGAGAGGGTACTTTAACTCTGTTTCCAACTCATGTGTGAACTAGCTGAGATGTACAGAATGAAACTTGTAAAATTCCATTTTGTGTGAGGAAGCTAGTGTTGGCTAAACTTTAGTGATGGGTAAGCATAAGAAGATGGTAGAATTTTTGACATTATGTTAAAATTACCAGTATCTTAAAAATCCTTGCATTCTAATAAAGATATTTTCTTCTACTTTTTTATTTCATTTTTTCCTTCTTGAAGGTCATGCTAGTTCCTTGGCTGGTAAGACTACAGTATCTGCAACAAAGTGTATGTTTTCTATAATTGCTTTAAACAAGTAAACACTAGTGCCCTAATCAAAATGACCATTCAATCTAAACAGAATATTTTTTTCCAGGAGAACATGTAGCATTTAACAAACAGCATTCTAGACGTTGTAGAGAATGGATAATTTAAAGTAGCTAATAGGAATGACAGCATTGATTGTAGTTTTTCAAATCTAATTGCCAATAAGAAAACCTCTGCAGATTTACTACCTGAAATAAACTTTCCACAGAACCAACTGAACTAACCTGCAACACAGCCAATCCAGTCATTACTGACACTTTTATTCTTCAACACTGATCATTGCTACCCAGTCAGCAGCGTCATGAGTAGCCACTGATTTCAAGATGGCTAAACTGAGAAGATTGTCATGAAAAGTTTCAGCTGGTTAGTGCCTATATATGCAGCCAATCCTTGTACACGGTGGGAAGCTTAACGAATTTCAGAGATGTGATTAGTGAAAAGTTAGACTATTTAAAATTGCATTTCAGTCTCCTAAATATAGATAATATTTCCTTTGAGTAGCCACTGATTTCAAGATGGCTAAACTGAGAAGATTGTCATGAAAAGTTTCAGCTGGTTAGTGCCTATATATGCAGCCAATCCTTGTACACGGTGGGAAGCTTAACGAATTTCAGAGATGTGATTAGTGAACAAGTTAGACTATTTAAAATTGCATTTCAGTCTCCTAAATATAGATAATATTTCCTTCAAAAGGAAATATTTTTGAAAACATATGAGTACATAAAGTTATCCCACTGTCAATTTTATGTTTTGAATGACTTTTTAAAAACAATCATAATTTTAGAACAGCTTCAGATTTACATAAAATTTTTTAAGAAAACAGAGTCTCTACATATTCCATGCACAATTTCCCCTATTACTTTAGTGTAGTACTCTTTTAACAATTAATGAACCAGTATTGACACAACATTTTTAACTAAAGTCCATACTTTTCAGATTTTCTTAGTTTTCACTTGATGCCATTTTTGGTTCTAGGATTTTTTTGAGACATCTTAGACTCATTCTGATTATGCCAGTTTTACAAACTTCTCTTGCTTTTGGTGACTTTGTTAGTTTTAATTTTCAATAGTACTGGTGAAGTTTTGTAGAATTTCCTACCATTGGGCTTTATCTGGTGTATAGACTGGGGTTATATATTGCGAGTAATAGCAGAGAGGTAAAGTGCTATTTTGAGAGCAAAGAACTAAAGAGCCTCTTGATGAAAGTGAAAGAGGAGAGTGAAAAAGTTGCTTATAAATCAAAATTAAAAAAACTAAGATCGTGGCATCCAGTCCCGTCACTTCATGGTAAATAGATGCAGAATCAATGGAGATAATGAGAGACTTTTATATTTTGGGGCTCCAAAATCACTGCAGATGGTAACTGCAGCCATGAAGTTAAAAGATGCTTTCTCCTTGGAAGAAAAGCTATGACCAGCCTAGACAGCATATTACAAAGCAGAGATATTACTTTGCCAACAAAGCTCTGTCTAGTCAAACCTATGCTTTTTCCTGTAGTCATATATGGATGTAAGAGTTGGACCATAATGAAAGCTAAGCACTGAAGAATTGATGCTTTTGAACTGTAGTCTTGGAGAAGACCCCTGGACTGCAAGGGAATCCCACCAGTCCATCCTAAAGGAAATCAGTCCTGAATATTCACTGGAAGGACTGATGCTGAAGCTGAAACTCCAATACTTTGGCCACCTGATGCAAAGAACAGACTCACTGGAAAAGACCCTGATCCTGGGAAAGATTGAGGGTAGGAGAAGGGAATGAAAAAGGATGAGATGGTTAAATGGCATCACCGACATGATGGACATGAATTTGAGCAAAGTCCGGGAGATAGTGAAAGACAGGGAATCTTGGCATGCTGCAGTCCATGGGGTCACAAAGAGTTGGACACATGACTGACTGAACAGTGACAGAAAAATATTAATATGGGCTAGTGGGTAATTTTTTTCTTCAATTTGAACTTTATTTTGTTTAACTGAAAGGAGTAAATACTTATTAATTAGGAATTTGATGAACTTTTTGCAAGATAGGTGATTGTTACAAAAATGTTAAAAATACATCAGATTTCTATGATTTTGCATAAGTAGAATTTACAAAATAATAATATATTCATAAAATTTCTTCACAAAGTAATAATATATTCATAAAATATTTTCTGATTTACTTAACTGTTATTAAAATTTTTCATCAAATCATGAAATTACATTTTTATTAGAAAGTGTTCCTTCACTCTTCATCAGTGTTGTCTGTGTTATTTTTCAAATATTACATATTTTTTTTAGGTTTTGTACCATCCAGTTTTCTATGAGATGTTGTAAAGTCATTTACTTTGGTAATTATAAAATCATGTAAGTTGTTTACATTCATAGTATATTGCTTTAAATAGTTAGCAAAACTTAAGTAAAAAATACCTTTGAACTATATCAGAATGGAAAAGGAAAGAAATTTTAAATTAAATTTGTTGTTGTTTAGTCACTAAGCTGTGTCTAACTCTTTTGCAACCCCAAAAACTGTAGCTCCCGAGGCTCTGTCCATGGGATTTCCCAGGCAACCTACTAGAGTAGGTTGCCATTTCATTCTCTAGGAGGTCTTCCTGACCTAAGGATTGAACCCACGTATACTACATTGGCTCTTTATAAATGAGCCACCAAAGAAGCCCTTTTAAATGAAATATTTCATAATAAAACACTTTTTAAATGCCTCAGAAGTCAAAATTGGTATTCTTCCAAAAAATAATTTTTCAGTATAAAAATAACATGAATATGCTGTAAATTGTGATAATATAGATTGTATAAAATAATAAAACAAAATAACTCATTCTTGGTCTCATCTTCTAAGATTAGCATCTTATATCATTTCTGTTTTTAGTTCTGAATATAATTTTTCATTACATTCTAGATACTATGTTTTAACTCTTCTACTGGATATACCTAAGGTAAACAGGGTGTTGTTCAGTCGCTCAGTTGTGTCCAGCTCTTTATGACCCTATAGCACACCAGGCTTCCCTGTCCTTCACCATCTCCCGGAGCTTGTACAAACTCATGTCCATGGAATCAGTGATGCCATCCAACCATCTTGTCCTCTGTTGTCCCCTTCTCCTCCTGCCTTCAGTCTTCCCAGCATGCTCATGCAGACATTTAGTTTCTCTATTTGTTACTTTTCTCTATGAGTAAAACATTTGGGCATGTATTTTTAAAGCAGCCTTTTTAGTCTGTGTATGTGAACCGCTATATTATCCAAGGATTTGGCCCTTGTATATTTCACATCTGTTCCACTCCCTCTACCTCTTCACCATTTTCAGACTTGCAATTACTTTAGGCTTTAAGGTTACAGCATCTATTATTTGTCTAAAAGTATAGGCCAACCTTAAGTCACCTGTGTTTATAGATTGATTATGCTAATTAAAATGAATAAGTCACAGATGAAGATCACTTGATCATTATTTATAGCAATACCAAACACTATTTGATTTGTAAAAAAGTGAAATATAATCTTTGTCATTAAATGTGTATCATTCAAAAGAGGAAAGTGCTAAGTCTCAAATTCAAATGAATCTTTAATGACTGAATAAAACGACACTACATTTTTACTTGTTTGTGATAGTATCATGTTTATTATAAAACTTTTCAACTTTCCTTGAGTTCTTTATTCCTTTTCTATTTTTTCTTTTTTTTGGTGTGTTACTGAGTAGGCATAGGAAAGTCTTTCATTTTCTTAACCACAGTAATGATAACCAATTCTCAAAGTTTTTTTCTGAATAAGTATATCTAAATTTTGATTCAACCCTGAATATTCATTGGAAGGACTGATGCTGAACCTGAAGCTCTAATACTGTGGCCACCTGATGCAAAGAGCTGACTCATTGGAAAAGACCCTGATGCTAGGGAAGACTGAGGGTAAGAGGAGAAGGGGACAGTAGAGGATAAGATGGTTAGATAGCATCACCAACTTGATGGACATGAGTCTGAGCAAACTCTGGGAGATAGTGAAGGACAGGGAAGTCTGGTGTGCTGCAGTTAACTGTGTCACAAAAACCCCGTGAACTACAGCCACTCATGTTGTTCAGTTGCTCAGTTGTGCCTGACTCTTTGTGACCCCAAGGACTGAAGTCTGCCAGGCTCCTCTATCCATGGAATTTTTCAGGCAAGAAGCTGGAGCTGATTGCCATTTCCTGCTCTAGGGGATCTTCTTGACCCAGGGATCTAACCTGCATCTCCTTCATTGGCAAGTGGATTCCTTACCACTGCACCACCTGGGAAGACCCATATATATTATGTATATGTGCCTGACTCTTTGTGACCCCAAGGACTGAAGTCTGCCAGGCTCCTCTATCCATGGAATTTTTCAGGCAAGAAGCTGGAGCTGATTGCCATTTCCTGCTCTAGGGGATCTTCTTGACCCAGGGATCTAACCTGCATCTCCTTCATTGGCAAGTGGATTCCTTACCACTGCACCACCTGGGAAGACCCATATATATTATGTATACACCCATATATATAGAATATATACTTCTCTATTTATTTAAAAACTCAATTCATAAAGAAAGAAGGTAAAAAATCTTCTTAAAAAACTTACAATGTTATCTATTATAAATTGCTATCATTCATAACTAACATTACTATTTGTATGTATATTTCCATATATCTGATTGCATGTGCTGATAATGAAGGATAGCTACTGGTATAGAAATATCAATGAACGGCTGTAAAATGTCAATAGATATAAAAACATTCCAGTATATAATTGAGAGGATTCTGAGAGTATGGAGGCAATAGCAGCATAGTTCTTCAGGTTTTCAGAATTCACACACATGCATACACACATACAGACATACACAGATACACACTCAACACACACAGAGGAAAAATGAATCATATAGGAAGAGAAGCTAAGAGCTTTGGACATTTACAATAAGATAGTTGTTACAATATTCCCCAAATTACCCTCTTTCCACTAAACAAACAGGTGAGAGAAATCACAATCACAGGACCTTACATCAGTAAAAAATAATTTACTTGCAGCTAATTAAATGGGAAGAAAGCAGAAGAGCTAGAGAAAGAAAACCCAGATCATAATCCTTTGAGAGAGATGATTAAAACAAGGAGAGTTTGCTTAAGTTAGTGTTAGGGGAAATGGAAGAGAAAGAATAAAATAAGCACTTAGTAAATGTTTAATAACTTTTTCAAAGTGCAGTGTGTGACATTTCCATCTTGTTGAATAGAGGAAATGAGAGAGATTGAAGTAAGAGCACCAATCGACCATTTCAGCTGGCCCTGTGACAGAAAAGAAATATTTTGGCAGGAAATTCTTCAGTAAAGCAAAGCCCATCAGATTCAGTGAAACATTTCTGTTAATAACTTGTCAAAGGGAAACGGTATGGATGTTAGGTATCCATGCCAACACGTGCCAGCTTCTCACTTCTCAGAATATTTTGCCAAGGTATAGATTTAGAATGATTTCAGATTTTCACAGGCAGTGGAATAGGGACTGAAACAAGGATTTTAAAAATTTAGGCCACCACAGTCTTAATATTAAATCTAGAAACATTCACTTTATTTCATCTATAACAATTTACCATTTGCTTTTAATTGACACTTAGTGCATCCATTCGTTTAAAAAACAACTATCAGCATTAAAAAAAAAAAATCGGATCACCCCGTACACCAGCCCTAAGCATCCTGTATCCTGCATTGAACATAGACTAGCACTTCATTTCTTATATGATAGTATACATGTTTCAGATGATAATTTTAAAGTTAGAATTTAAAAGTTTTATTACCTTAAAACAACAATGAAAGCATGATATGCTTTCTGATTAAAATGTAGTTTTTCCTACAACCATCTTCTCTGTAAATTGTGATAGGTAAACTTTTCTTTTTGACATAAAATATTCCATTGTATAATTTCAACTTCTTAACTAAGTATCTAAAGCAAATGAACCATAGCTGTAATGTCTTAAATTCTAGGAGTATAGGCTTACCCCAAAGGTCTGAACATATAATGCTTCTGTTCATTCATCTTGTAGTAGCAAAGTGTAGCCTAATCCACCAATATAAAATTATCCTTAGTCTGCAAGTATTTTCTGCTTCATGATCTTTATATTGCCTCTGGGAGGGCTAGGCTTTATTTGATGCAAGGAGATTTGCCAGACTAATTCCTAGGCTTAATTCCAATTATCAAGTGCATTTGTAAATCTTTAAGATTTTGGTAGAGAAAGAGATAATTTTTAACTATGTGTATATTTGTATCTCTATATTCAGTTTCCCAAAGCACACTTCATGTGCCTTTTAGATTGAAAATTCTTATCTTACTTTTTATTGATAATTTACTATCACGAACATCTGTTATTCATATTTATCTCTAAGTTATCTCCTTTAGATATATGTTTCCCACTTCTGTAGATGCTTCCATTCTTTAAAAATGAATGACTTCAAATAGCACATTCTTTCTAACATAATGAATAAACTGCAATGAAAATGACCACTTTAAAGCATAATAAACGGAAAATTCTGTAGACTGTCATTTTCAACTTGTTGCAGTATTTTGAAGACTTTTTCCCCATGATTTTATTGCTTGTTATTATTTCCTGATAATATTACTTCTAAAAGTGAAGGTTATATTATTTATAAATTTTATCATTTTTAGCAAAATTATTAATATTATTTTCAGAAAACACTGTTTTCCTTGTGGCTGTTTGGGTTTGATGAAGAATGTCTAAGTTTACATTTCATTGATTTTAAGATGTGATGTTTTCAAATTTGACTAGGAGCTGTGAAGAAAATATCTTTGGGGGCATTTTCTTTCAGATTTCACAGTCCACTGGTAGTGAAATGCAGTTATTTACTTTGATACATATTGGAAACCATAAGAGAGTTTATGTTTATTTTGTACTTCTTTGGCGTTGTCAGATCCCAAGCAGTCAAGATTCCCATCATTTATTTTGTCCTTCAAATGAGAACTCACAGCTGGTGTAGTAATATGCTTAATTTCTCTACAGATTATAACCATTTAAAATTCCGCTTTTATCCACAGGGCTTCAAGAGACCATTTAGCGTTTCCTCCCATTCCTAAATAAAATAGCACATGCACAGTCTGTCCTGAGTTATAGTTGCAAAGGATGCGTCAGACATCCTCTCGTGGATGCGGGAGCAGCTGTATCCCGAGTCACTGCCATCAGTGATGAGGCTGACACACAAGACACATGGTTTTTGTTCAGCTACGAATTTCCTTTCTCCTTCTAGTCAAGTCTCAGTCTTAATTCAGTCATACTTGACAGAATCACACTATCCTTCATAGGAAGGTAGAGACTCAAATCTTGACTAATGAGAAGGCACACAGTCCCTGAGCCATCATGACTCTAAAATGGGAAAGGTAACTTAAAGAAGATTTAATGATTCTTCTGCTATAGATAGAAAAATATGTTTTATCCTCTCCTTAGTGATTTTAACCCTTGTTGATTTTTTTTTACTTTCACATATATATATATATGTTTGTTAGCCCACACCATATCACCTTCTTATACACCTACTCACAGTGTCAGAAAAAAAAAAAAAAAAAAAGGAAAACAAAACAAAAAACATCTGACACGTATTCTAAGGAATAAAAACATGACTGATTTTACTATTCTGCACCACTTTGCTTTGTTTTCCTGTTGTGAAAATGTAGGTTGCACTCTTGCCTTAATTCCTTCCTTGCTCAGAATCACAAAAATGCTGCAGGAATCATCAACTCTATTCTCTGCCTTAAGGCAGAAGAAACTTGAAATGTAGAATCTTAAATAATTTTTAAACAGCATTATGTGTTCACTTTTTCAAACTCTCTAAAAATTCATCTTAACACTTTCCTTCATATTTACAAATACCAAGTCCAAACATGATGTACTATAGAATACTTGACTCATTCATTTCCTACCATAATTTAAAGGTATGTGATAAATATTGACTACAGGGTTTCTGCGGCAATTCATATTCCTTTTGAGGGGAGTGAATAAGCTCTGTTCTTATCTGTAGTTCTACAGTTTCTACGGTTATATTATTGCGACATGCTTATGAATTATTTTAGATTCGGGTTTCTATTTTAAAAAGCTCCTGTTTTTTCTTTACCACCCTATTCACCTAAGTTAACACTCTTCTGCAAATTTATATGTGCTTTTCACGAGCAAATTTGCTGATATTCTATAAGATTCATATTTTTGTTTCATATGTATTCATGTTCTTTTTAAAGTGAATAGTATACAGAGTCTTGCATATATAGATAGACATTATTAGTAGCAGGGAAGGGTTGAGCAGTTTTCAAATGTGGTTTTAATATGTTGATAATAGATAGGAGCTTCTTTTCAGAAATAGATATTTTCCCGCTGTGCATGGGGGACTGAGGCTCAAGAGAAAATGGCAAAATAAGCTTAAAATAGCTACTCTATGGCATCTGATGAAATATTAATTTTAATAAACTGATTATTCATCTCCATTGATGACATACTCAGTGTTACCCTCTATACTTGTTAGTGCCATTTTTGATGGCTATAACTATTTAACAGCAAATTTGTGAATTTGAAAGGAAAATCTTTAGACAGTGGATGGTTGTGTTTATCAGGGATTTAAAAGTTATCAAGAAGGAGTGTGGCAGATGGTGAAAAGGGTGACATTCCAGGGTGCAAACAGGAACATAATGACATACTGGATCAGAGTTCTGTGGTTTGGCAGAAACACAGTGAGGCCAGGAGGATGTTTACAAATTTAAATGAATGGGCAGCATCCAGAGTCTCAAAAACTGAGATTAGGGCAATTCTAGGATTAAAAGAATAGGAAGTCAGAAAACAGGAGAAGAATAAGAATGAACCTTAAGCAGAGACCATGAAGAGATCAAGATAGATTAGTTCACTTTGGTTTTAACTTCTTAATACATAACATAATAAGGAAACTATAACAGAAGACAATTTCCTGCCAAGTGTAGTTCAAATCATTATTTATTTACCAAGTACCTGTTATGTGAAAGGGTATTTTGCAGGAAAGCAAAGAGCATTGTTTCCTACATGGACTCTGATAATAGTTAAATTATGAATGCATCTTATTGCTGCTGGAAGACCAGATAAAAATGAAAATAAAATAAAGCCATGCATATTTATCTCTCTGGTGGAAAATAAGGTTCTATCTCCTAGTGTTTTCTTCAGATTAAAAACAAAACAAAACAAAAACAAAGGAAATACAGTTTAGTCCAATTAAAGAGATACATCTCTTTAATTAAAGATCTCAAACTTTTATGCTATTGTAATAGATTTGGAAATATCACTTTAATAGTCTGCTTGGCTATGCTTGAGATGAAATTTATCTTTATGCCTGCATAATCAAATAAAGAATCAGTTGAAATGTCAGGGAGTACATGGGCACCTAGTAATTCAAGAGTTTTGAGGAATGCATGATTTTAATATTTTCCAAGACCAAAGGTAATTTTGGACTTTAATATAGGACATTTTTCCCCTTGAGAGTATTTTAAAAGCATGCCTCATTTTAACTTAAACTGTAGTGGAATTTATGAAAGTAGCACAAAGATCAGAAACATTCAAGATCTTTCAAGATATTGACTAAAGAAATACACATACTACTGAATCAAGAAAATTATATCTGAATTTTAGAAGCACTTTGCTATTTGTGTTTACTATTATATTCTGTAGCTTTCTGTCCCTGTAGAAATATAAAGGTTGGAGTTATTCCTATCCAACCTTACATTTTACTATAAATATCTTGTGTAAAAGATCCTTCCAAAATTATCAGTTATGAAATCCCCGGACTTCTTATACCTGCAAAAGTAAGTTGTTATTATTTTAAAAGAACTTCAAGTGTCATTTCTTTCACAGTCATCACAATTATATTTATAAATATCTACTTGAGTCAACTATTATATATTTGCATGGCAGTCTCCCTGGTTCTTCCTATATGTGTGCACATCCTTTTCTGAACAAGAAATGGGATATATGACAAAATAAATAATGTACTGTCATTTACTTTGAAATATTAAAACACATTTAGGATTTTTTTGACATTGCATTGAAATATAGTTGCTGGGAATGTCAGGAAAATTTTGATTATACTCAGAAAGATAATAATTACTTAGAGCTTCTCAAAATTTTCTGGAAAATTTCCAAGACCTTTTGGGCACCTAAACTCATACAAGACATGTAGAATTCTGATACTCTTTGTTTCAAAGATTCTTCTTATGACATAATTTTCTAAACCTTTTATCAGTGTCAAGGACTTCAAAACTGAGTTAAAATATCAGTTTTAAGATAGTAGATCCAAACTTTTTAATGGAATATTCCCAATGAAGAATTGCATAGAAATTCCACAGCTTTATTGAATGCTTCTGAGACTGCTTCAGATCTATTGCTTCATTACTGCATTCAGATAGTGTATGTATTTGAAAACAAAAGATGTTACTCGAGTTCTCTCCCATATGATACCCATCAAAGTTTATATCTAATATGCATCTTTATTTTCTGTCTTTTTGTTAGTTTGAGTTATTTGTGCTAGCTAGCTGTTCAAAATCTCTTTGAATCCTAATCCAGGGTTAGCTATATTAGCTTGGCTTCCAACCATTCTATTATCCTCTGTCTTCATCCAAATTCTTAAGAATTAGAATTAAGAACCAACCTTGAGTACACATTATTAGAGATCATTCTTTATTTGGCATTGAAAATTAGAGCTTCTTATTCACAGATTTAACATCCTGGTATGGTTTCCATTTATTCAATTCATATTAATTTTTGTCTGCTTTAAAGTTATTCAAGACTTTCTGTAATACTTTTTTTTTTTTTCTTTAATGGCTGCATCACAAGGCATGAGGGATCTTAGCTCTCAAACTAGGGATCAAACCTGTGCCTCTAACAGTGGAAACACCAGGAGTCTCAACTACTAGACCACCAGGGAGGTCCCAATACTTGGGGCTGGTTTATTTTTTACATGTTATATTTCAAGTTTAGAGGCATTGCTCATCATGTAATATTGCAATTTAAGTGAGTTAAAGTTTGTTCTCATACATAAGTAAATTTATATATATGTGAATATATATATATCTTCTTATTGCTTTCATTTTAGTTCAAAATTTGCTTGTTCATGTTCAGTGAGCCTACTGCCAAGTACATTTTCTACAGGTCAAGAGAGGAACACAATATCCCTTGTCGAGAGCTCATTATTCTGCTATGGTAAGCCTTTCTAGGTAGGAAGCTTTTGCTTTCTGAATCTTCTTTCTTTTCAAAAGACCCAGAGAGATGGTATGGGGAAAGAGGTAGGAGGAGGGTTCAGGGTTGGGAACACATGTACACTCATGGCAGATTCATGTTTGATATATGGCAAAACCAATACGGTATTGTAAAGTAAAATAAAATATAATAATAAAAAAGTCAGACCTTCAGCTGGGAAAATGAAAGAATATTTTCATGTCTCCATATATGAGACCTTTCTATTTGAGAACTTAAGGGGCCCTAGAAACATATTTTGGCTTTCTTCTCATTTCTCATCATGTGTCTGATTGTATTTCCAATAATTATCTTGATAAAGAACATGCTACCAGATGAAGAATGTAAAGTGGACACAAGCCTAGAGCCATAAACGGGAGTCCCCATCTACCCTTATATGTTATCATGTCATTCCACACATTATGAGGTTTCTTGGGACCAGGGACCAGTGTCTTCCATCTTTTCTTCAGAAGACCGACTGTGAAATCCTCAAACATGTTTGTCTCTGTATCTGTTCATAACTTTTCCTTAACTTAAGGAATTGTGAATAGAGGCAATTTTATATTAATCACTATGCAACATCCTACACCTGATAGATGTGCTTAATCAAAGGTCTGGGTTTCTGAGAGTGTACCTGTGATGATTTTACTCTTAAAAACACATATGATGCAATTTCTCCTTTTTTTCATCATTCTGAAAACTGTTTCAGAGTAGACAATCAATACGCTCTTCTTTAAATTTCTCTTCTTCCATGTAAGAAAATACTTGTATTAACTTATTATTTACATTCTATAACACACCTTCAACAACTCATATAGATGTATATACTCATATAGATCTATATATAAATTTTACATATATAAATCACTCATGTGTTTTATTACCTGTATTCCATTGAATATTTGAAATATTATCTGTCTTTTGGATTAGTTTGGCAATATACAATCAAAAGTATATCTATAGGATGTTATATCAAGATTATCATAAGCATATTCATAAGTAATAGAATTCCAATTTTCTGAATAATAGAAAGTGATATAAGAAAAAGAATTCCTAGAAATAATTATCTAACAATTTACTAACGTTTTAGTGAAAAAATAATTGACAGCTGTAGACAAAGGTTGAATTCTCTGGGAAGCAGGCTCTGGACTGGAGCTTGGAGGACACACTGCTTCTTGCAGTGTGTCATCATGATCAGCAATTGTGGACCACAGTGAGAGTGGAAGAAAGGGCAGAGTGAGCAATTAAGCAACCATAAAATTCGAACATGTCTATGGCTGACCCCACGGGACAGCTGGAACTAAGCTTGCCCTTCAAGTTTTCCTGCATTTAGCAGAAGTGACATGATCTGTATAACCTTGATTTAATGAGTCATTGATTATGTGCTGCTCCAGAAGGATGTGACCTTGGGCCAGGTAGCAATCTACAGTTCAGGTAGCAAGTCACTCTATGCAGGAGTTCTGGACAGCACATGCAGATGTGCACCTAAAGGATCTTTTAGCTAATAGATGCAGAAGGAGAAATAACTATGCTAAAATAAATATGTCCAAGAGTGAAAAAGTTGGCTTAAAGCTCAACATTCAGAAAATGAAGATCATAGCATCCGGTCCCATCATTTCATGGAAAATAGATGGGGAAACAGTGTCAGACTTTATTTTTGGTTGGGGGCTCCAAAATCACTGCAGATGGTGACTGCAGCCATGAAATTAAAAGATGCTTACTCCTTGGAAGAAAAGTTATGACCAACCTAGATAGCATATTCAAAAGCAGAGACATTATTTTGCTGACTAAGGTCCGTCTAGTCAAGGCTGTGGTTTTTCCTGTGGTCATGTATGGATGTGAGAGTTGGACTGTGAAGAAGGCTGAGCACCAAAGAATTGATGCTTTTGAACTGTAGTGTTGGCAGAAGACTTGAGAGTCCTTTGGACTGCAAGGAGATCCAACCAGTCTGAAGGAGATCAACCCTGGGTGTTCTTTGGAAGGAATGATGCTAAAGCTGAAACTTCAGTACTTTGGCCGCCTCATGCGAATAGTTGACTCATTGGAAAAGACTCTGATGCTGGGAGGGATGGAAGGCAGGAGGAGAAGGGGACGACAGAGGATGAGATGGCTGGATGGCATCACGGACTCGATGGACGTGAGTCTGAGTGAACTCCGGGAGATGGTGATGAACAGGGAGGCCTGGCGTGCTGCGATTCATGAGGTTGCAAAGAGTTGGACACAACTGAGCGACTGAAGTGAACTGAACTGAACTGAAGTGCATCCAAGGCCAGTAATATGAACTGCAAGTGAACTGGTGAAGAAGTAGCAGTACGGCCTCCTGGTTTTGAGCAGATTCTAGAATGTGTTGGGGTGTTGCTTGATTATTGTCTAGCTCTGTGATTTGGGACATTTTTACCCCATGGGACTCGGGTTATTCATTTTAAAAGTATTATTCCTAATAAAAATCAATTTCCCTAAAATGTTAGGAATTTGGCATCCTCTCCCTTTTATGCTTGTATGGATTGATCAAAAGCTATCATGCAATTATTTACCATTGTATATGGCATTTTAGAAGCACATAAAAATGGAATAACTATTTTATTCATCATTTGGTTTCCTATGGTGTTCCCGCTGTAACAAAAGTTCTTCACATCACAAGGGTAAAACAATGTATCATTTTATCTGGTGTCTCCATAAATATATTACGTGTACCAATGTTTCTTAAACATTTTTGTGTATTAACCTCACTTGAAGTTTGCTAAACATATAGATACCTGATTCTATCAGAGTCACCAGGTTTGGGATAGGGGCACTGGCTCATCCCACAGTTTGGTGTCCATGAATCCCTTTCAATCCTTTGGCTAAAATGTCCACCCCTCAAATGCTTGTTTCTACCTCCTTTGTCATGCACTATTTCCCCTCCCCTTTATTTCAGGCCTTATTAATTTTTCACATAGTTTTCTCCATTTAATAACCAATTTTAGTAACTGGTTAATAATACCCCTTCTCATTCCTTTATCCATTTCATAAAAGAAAAAAAATACACATACCCATGTTATCCATTAAAGGAAATGTGACTCTTTAACGGTGGCTTTACTAAGTACATTTTGTTCTGCTTATGTCTGTCATAGATAACACAGCCAGCATTCTGACAAGGCGGAGGAGATTTAGTCGAACTATTCAGGATGTGTATTATCTCCCCATTATGATCTCTGATGGTGGAATCCCCTCTCTCAGCAGCAGCAGCACCCTCACCATCAGGGTTTGTGCATGCGAGAGAGATGGGCGCGTGCGGACCTGCCATGCCGAAGCCTTCCTGTCCTCGGCTGGTTTGAGTACAGGAGCCTTAATCGCTATTCTTCTATGTGTTGTCATTCTCCTAGGTAAGTCACTCTAAATCCTAAGGGATGATGGCCGTTCTAAGTGTACCCTACAGTGGTGTGTTCAAAACAGAGGCGAAACAGACAGCGACAGAGTCATTTTGACAAGACTTTAGAGCTAGGAATGCTTTATGTAATACCAAAACTTGGCTGCACTGATTTTCTTTTAAATCACTTTCTTGATACCATAATTAATCTTGAAATAATTTGCTTCGAATGTTATGAAAGAGTTGAAATGTGAGAAGAAAGGATAGGATAAGAAAAATCTTTTAAGAAAATAATCTACTTTAGAAAGAATCGATATTAAGTATTCTGAATTCTATATTGAAAGGGCTTTTCCAATTTATTTCAAAGAACATAAGTGACATTATTTACAATGAATCTGAACCACCAAATAAAAGAATAAGTTTCCTGTAGAAACTTCTATCAGTCTAAAATATTAGTTGGTCATCAACCTCAGTTGAATTTTGCAGGACTAAGTATAAAATAATTTTTTGTCTCAGAGAAATCAGATATTATTAGTAAATTAAAACTAATGTATTTTAGTTTATTCCTTGCATTACATTTTATTTTAAAAGAAAATAATTTATCT
>SJYC01088631.1:0-20174 GCA_006408675.1 Madoqua kirkii
TGATTAGATTGACTAGTTTTCTGTGATTATGGTTTTAGTGTGTCTGCTCTCTGATGCCCCCTTACAACACCTACTGTCTTACTTGGGTTTCTCTTACCTTGGATGTGGGATATCTCTTCCCAGCTGCTCTAGCAAAGCGCAGCCGCTGCTCCTTACCTTGGACAATGGCTTTTCCTCACCTCCATCCCTCCTGACCTTGAACGTGGAATAGCTCCTCTAGGCCCTCCTGCGCCCATGCAGCCATTGCTCATATTTAATTGATGACAGTAATTATCAAGAATGATAAGATCAACTAAATGCAGGTGGAAGAAAAGAGAGAAAAAGGGAAGGATGAAGAGTAGGTACACAGACAAATTTCATTACTGCCCACAGTAGATAATTATTACCTGTGGCAGATAATTAAATTCAGTGTAAAAATATAAAAAATTTAAAATGTTATACAAAACTGTAAATATAAAGCATAACCTCCAAGATGAAACCGAAATTCTCCTAGTTATTTATATACATGCACATGACACAAATACAACAGTTTCTAAAGGTTATAAATCCATCAGATCAGCATAAAATTAGATGATGGAATTCTGCCAAACTTAGAGCCTGAAAGAAAAACAAAGTTCAAGTCTCTGCTGTTCAAAAGAAACACAGGCAAAGCAGAGATTCAGAATATTTAGAAAGAAAAGTTCAAATAATGGCAAACAGGGCAAATACAAACACAAGCAAACCATGAGTTGTAAACTAAATATCAGAGAAGGCTTAATTCAGACCAAAAAACAGCATAAATTATATAAGGGCACTCATAACACCAAGTAATGCAATTAACACAGAAGATATAATAGCTATAACGATGTAACTTCAAATGAAATAAAGTCATTATTCATAAAGCACATACTACTAGTGATTTACAGAGAAACAGAAAAACAGAAGCAATAGGAGACATTAGTTCACTTTTCTCAGTCCCTATCAGATATTTGAAAAAATACTATATATAAGATTAAAATAGCATAATTAATAAAGTATATCTTATTAATATTTCAGACTCTGAATCTTGAAAAAAAATAAGTCTTCCTTCCAAATGCTAATAGACTACTCTCATATACACAAAGATAAAATATCATGGTATCTTAAAAATTAACACAACATGTAAAAAAACAATACTACTAGTGATTTACAGAGAAACAGAAAAACAGAAGCAATAGGAGACATTAGTTCACTTTTCTCAGTCCCTATCAGATATTTGAAAAAATACTATATATAAGATTAAAATAGCATAATTAATAAAGTATATCTTATTAATATTTCAGACTCTGAATCTTGAAAAAAAATAAGTCTTCCTTCCAAATGCTAATAGACTACTCTCATATACACAAAGATAAAATATCATGGTATCTTAAAAATTAACACAACATGTAAAAAAACTGTGCAAAAGAAACTTTATAAAGAATTGCTTACTGATGCAACAAACTTGATCAAATGGAAAAATTTTCATACTCTTGAGCAGGAAGACTGAGCATTATAAAAATGTCAATTCCCCTAAGTGATTCAATAAATATAATGCAATTCCAAAGTAGCAACAGGATTTCTAAGTTAGATTAGATGTGCTAAAATCATATGGAAAACTAAGAAGCATGGACAACTGGGACATTTTTACAAGAGAAGAGTCATAAGGAAGACTAAACCTTTTGTATTTTCAAGCTTCATAGGATTATAGTGATTAAACAGTGTGTTACTGGTGCATGACTAGAGAGATGATCAGAATAAAAGACTGTAAATAAACAAATATATACTGGATTTTTTGATGAAAATTCCATCTCAGATCAGTGATGCACATATGGATTACACAATAAATATACTCAAATCTCATCAAAATACAACACAAATTCAGCCCCTTCTAAACACTTTACTTTTTATTCAATGCACTCTTAGCACATTTTTGTTATTCTTCTGAATTCTTATAGAAACTTTTGTCTGGATAATTCGTTAAGAATTTTAACTTATATTGAATAATTTAAATACTTCATTGTCATCTGTTACATATTAAACTCTATTTCCTGTGTTGGTGGTAAATTATGTGAGGTCATGAACCACACTTTGTAATTCTTAATATCCCATTTACAGTTCATTTCACATAATAGGTGTTCGGTATTATGTAGACTGTAAAAAATTTCCTAAACTTTCAAAACCTCAGTTTAATAATTTGTATAATGAATTATACACTTATTCAGCCCAGATGATCTTCAAGACCTGGCCTAGTACTAACTCTTCAATGCCGATTTAATTGCTGAGCATTACTCAAATTTGCCACTAGATGGTACTGACACCAAATAAACACTACTTAAGAAAATTGGCTTTTTATTAGGTGAGTTGTAAAAGTGAATAATCAGAATAGGTAGCTTATTATGTATACCAGTTATAATTTGTGAAAAATAACAGAGAATCATACAATTCTTTCTCCTTTTTTTAAAGCAGACAGTTATTTGCTAATAGGTAATGAAAGTGAAAGTGAAGTCGCTCAGTCGTGTCCGACTTTTTGTGACATTTTTGTGACCCGTGGACTGTAGCCTACCAAGCTCCTCCGTCCACAGGATTCTCCAGGCAAGAATACTGGAGTAGGTTGCCATTTCCTTCTCCAGGGGATCTTCCTGACCCAGGGATCGAACCCCGGTCTCCTACATTGCAGGCAGACGCTTTAACCTCTGCACTATTACGGAAGCCCTTAATAAGTAATGAATATCCTCCAAAACACATTATTTACAATGATGTTTGTGAAATCAACACAAAATACATCGGTAAACAAAGGCTTACTGAATTCCTTCTCTGAACACAACAATATAATGGTTGTTTCAGGCTGCATAAAGGTAAGTCATTCATGGATTCTCTTATAAAAAAAGTAAAACTGATACGATTTAAAAAAATCAAATACAAACTAAGAATGAATTTAGTCAGAGGGTGCAGATATTATTCAGATCAGAAATCAGCATTGGTTTTCTCGGGGATTGGGACATTTTATTTGAGGCTATGGGCTCAGTTTATTGTGTCATTAAAAAAAAAAAAAACATGTTAAAGCAGGTAGTAGAGGATATTGAATGTCAAACAAGGCAATGAGGTAAAATTGAAGACTTTTCCACATAGAGTTGCATGATCAGAATTATGTTTAAAAGTTATGTTTGCTTGACTGAAAGTGAAGGACATTAAGGTATTTCATGCAAGAAAGCAGGAGTAGCAACATTCATGTTAGACAAAACAGACATTAAAACAAAGGCTGTAACAAAAGACAAAGAAGAGCACCATATAATGATACAGGGATCAATACAGGAGGATACTATACTTATTAACCTAAATGCATTCCAGTCCCCTATAATGAAAAGGACGTCTTTCTGAGGTGTTAGCTCTAAAAAGTCTTGTAGGTCTTCATAGAACTATTGATCTTCAGCTTCTTCAGCATTACTGGTTGGGGCATAGATTTGGATTACTGTGATATTGAATGGTTTGCCTTGGAAACGAACAGAGATCATTCTGCCATTTTTGAGACTGCATCCAAGTACTGCATTTCAGACTCTTCTGTTGACCATGATGGCTACTCAATTTCTTCTCAGGGATTCCTGCCCATAGTAGTAGATATAATGGTCATCTGAGTTAAATTCACCCATTCCAGTCCTAAATATTTTAGTTTCCTGATTCCTAGAATGTTGACATTCACTCTTGCCATCTCCTGTTTGACCACTTCCAATTTGCCTTGATTCGTGGACCTGACATTCCGGGTTCCTATGCAATATTGCTCTTTACAGTATTGGACCTTGCTTCTATCAACAGTGACATCCACAACTGTGTATTGTTTTTGCTTTGGCTCCTTCCCTTCATTCTTTCTGGAGTTACTTCTCCACTGATCTTCAGTAGCATATTGGGCACCTAATGACCTGGGGAGTTCCTCTTTCAGTATCCTATCTTTTTGCCTTTACATACTGTTTTTCCAGTGGTCATGTATGGATGCCTGAGTTGGACTGTAAAGAAAGCTGAGCACCAAAGAATTGATGTTTTTGAACTGTGGTGTTGGAGAAGACTCTTGAGAGTCCTTTGGACTGCAAGGAGATCCAACCAGTACATTCTGAAGGAAATCAGCCCTGGGATTTCTTTGAAAGGAATGATGCTAAAGCTGAAACTCCAATACTTTAGCCACCTCATGCAAAGAGTTGACTCATTGGAAAAGACTCTGATGCTGGGAGGGACTGGGTTCAGGAGGAAAAGGGGACAACCGAGGATGAGATGGCTGGATGGCATCACTGACTTGATGGACTTGAGTCTGAGTTAACTCCAGGAGTTGGTGATGGACAGGGAGGCCTGGTGTGCTGTGATTCATTGGGGTCACAAAGAGTTGGACACGACTGAGCGACAAAACTGAACTGAACTGAACCTAAATGCATCCAGTACAAGATACCTAAATATAGAGCAAATATTAACAGATATTGAGAGGGTAACAGACAGGAAGGCCAGGGGTCTCCAAACGGAGGAAATAGCCTGCAAGTGTCAGACATTTTATCTCTCTTAAGCAGCAGGAGGAAACAAACTAGAGATATTTTCTCCTTCTCTATACAAACTTAAAAAGAGGTTTCTCTTAAAAATTTTCCTCTAATCTATGTAAATGAAACTATTTATATGGTGACCTGCCCTTCCTCAATATTCAAGTTAATCATTTTATGGCCCAAGATAAACCATTTAGAGCTAAGGTTATCCCAAAATACATCTTATGGGTGAGGGGCCTGGTGCCATTCTAAGTTTTGAGACATTCCTTTCTTTCATTAACAGACTGCTGGTGACTATATAACATCCAGCTAAAGACTAGCAGGGGGGTACTCTTTCTACCCCTTTCTGATGCCTATGTCAGAAGCTTTCTCTATCTCCTTTATACTTTAATAAAACTTTATTACACAAAAGCTCTGAGCGATCAAGCCTCATCTCTGGCCCTGGATTGAATTCTTCTCCTCCGGGGGCCAAGAATCCCGGAGTCGTGATTCAACAACAACCTTTTAATATAAAAGGAGAAACTGACAATAACACAACAATAATATTTATTTATTGAGATTTTAACACCCTACCAACTTGGATGACAGAGCATCCAGACAGAAAATCAAACAGGAAATGGTGGTCTTAAATTATACAATAGACCAGTTGGACTTAATAGACATGTACATAATATCCCACTCAAAAACAGCAGAATACACATTCTTTTCACGTGCACATGGAACTTTTTCTAAGATAGATCACAGGCTAGGCCACAAAACGCATCTCAACAAACTGAGAAGACTAGACTAAACAATAAAACTATAGTAATCAAAGAATCATAGTACTGGTACATAAATCAATGAAACAGAGAGCTATACAGTCATGGTCATTAATCTATGACAAACAAAGAAAATAAAAGTGAAAGTCACTCAGTTGTGTCCTACTCTTTGTGACCCCATGGACTATACAGTACATGGGATTCTCTAGGCTAGAATATTGGAGTGGGTAGCCTTTCCCTTCTCCAAGGGATCTTCCCAACTCAGAGATATATGCATTTCAGGAGGATTCTTTACCAGCTGAGCCACAAGGGAAGCCCAACAAGAATATACAATGGAAAAAAGACAATCTTCAGTATGTAGTACTGGAGAAACTATAAAGGAATGGGATTTGAAAATGTCCTCATAACATATACAAAAATAAACTCAAAATGGATTAAAGTTCTAAATATAAAACCTGAAAGCATAAAAGTCTCAGAAGAGTACATAGGCTGAATAATCTTTGACATAAATTGCAGCGATATATTTTTTTAGATCTGCCTCCTAATCCAAAAGAAATAAAAGCAAAAATAACCAAATGAGACCTCATTAAAAGTTTTTGCACAGCTATGGAGACCACTGACAAAATAAAAATAATCTACTGATGGGAAAAAATAATTGCAAATGATATGACCAACAAGGGGTTAATATCCAAAATATTAAAACAGCCCAGTAATATTTTTTAAAAACCTGATTAAAAAATGGGCAGAAGCCTGAACAGACATTTTTCCAAAGAAGATATAAAGATGGCCAACAGGAACATGAAAAGATAATCAATACTGCTAATCATCAGAGGAATGAAAATCAAACAACAGATATGATCTCATATCTGTCAAATTGACCATCACCAAATAGAAAATAAATTTTGGTGAGCATGTTGAGAAAAGGGAATACTTGGTGTACACTGTTGGTAGGATTGTAAATTGGGGCAACTACTATGGAACACTGGTGGCTTAGGTGGCAAAGAATCTCCCTGCAATGCAGGAGACCCAGGTTCGATCCCTGGGTTAGGAAGATCCCCTGGAGAAGGAAATGGCAACTCACTCCAGTAGTCTTGCCTGGAGAACCTCATGAGCAGAGGAGCCTGGTGGGCTACAGCCCATGGGGTCACAAAATGTTGGACACAACTTGAGCAACTAACACACACTATGGAACACAGTATGGAGCTGCTTCAAAAACTAAAAATAAGAAGAACCATATGACCTAAAGAAAATAAAAACCAATTTTAAAAGATACATGCACCCAAATGATCATACTGGCATTATTTACAATAGCCAAGATATAGAAGCAATGTAAATGTCCATCAATAGATAAATGGATGTACACACACACACACACACAGAAAAGAATGAAATTCTGCCATTTGCAACAAGTGGATGGACCAAGAAAGTATTATACTTAGTGAAGTAAGTCAGACAAAGACAAATAAATACACTGTGTTTTCATTTATACGTGGAATCTAAAAAATAAAACACTCTCCCTTAGTTCAGCTTACATTAGCTGTGCTAATCAGGCATCAACTCTATTCTAGGGGCTGTGTTAGAATCTCAGCCCCTGAGAAACAAAGATGAATGAGATGAGTTCGTGTTCCTTTGATATCAAAGAGAGAACACGGGGCAGGTGACTGTGCATCAGACAGGAAGTACAGGCGTTTGTTGTTAAGACTCTTGAAAGAGATTCAGGAAGCAGCCTGAACAAGACAGGCATGCCTAAAAGAGCACGTTGTATTTTATAAACTATAAGACGTTTGAGAACAAAAGTGCTGGGTGGGAATTTCTGGCTCTGATGCTGGAGAAGTGGATGCTGATGGGCAAGCATGGGCAGGACACAAGAGCTTTATGACCAAGCTAAGGATGTCGTCTTTGTAGACGGTGAAGAGAAACAAGGAAGCGTTTGAAAGAGGAGAGTGACAGGAGCATGGTAGTATTTTCACTCGGGGGGAATTATTTTATCTAGGAAACAAGCAACACAGCACTTATTAAGTAGAAAAACAGAAGAAAACATGAAGTCAGCATGTGTAAATAGATAACCAGTGGGAAGCTGCTGTATAACACAGGGAGTTCAGCTCTGCTCTGTGATGACCTAGAGTGGTGGGATGGGAGGGGATACAGGTCTACATACACCTGCTTCACTTTGTTGTACAGAAAAAACTAAAGCAATTGCACTCCAATTAAAAATAAATTTTAAAAAAAGAAAATATTAAGTAAAAAAAAAAAAACGGAGGACTAGAGGGCAGTGAAAGAGACACAAATGCTTGAAATGCATCCACTCCCAGATAAACACTTCTATTTTGTATCTGTATCTCCAGATATTTCTCTTTTCAGGTTATCATTGGCCACATGACCTCAGCCCGCCATGGGGACATTTCAGTGCCTCAGTCTAATCATGAATCAAAAGGAAATGCTCCAAATGTCAAATATGCTTCATGTAGAGTTATAATAACTGCTTTAGTATGCGCTCAGTTCTGCGCCCTCCTGTTACCATGACAACCTGTTCAGCAAAAGGCAAGGTTGATGAAGTTGTTTTGATCCAGAAGCTTTGCCTCACTATTTGAGGCTTCAGATTTTTTAATATCAAATAAACCACAGATAGCATTTGTTTATACTCTGCTATAAATTAGAAATATTAATTTATCTAAATTTCATATTTTAATATAGCATGTTTATCTATGTATACATTTATGGTGTCATAACCAGCCCAACTCCCAGAGGCTTCTGAGTCTCAAAAGAATCTGGCAATAAACAAAAGGGAAAAAGGAAAACCATATTACACCAAAGCAGAATAACAATTTTGCTGTTCATTGTTATTCTAGCATAATATCACAAGTACAAAATGTAAGAATCAGGTTAAAGAAATAGCTGCCTAGCTCTCTCAAACACTATTGGGTTATTAAACCTTCATTTGATTAATATTTGATTTATCTTCTCTCATCCCTGCAGTCTAGAAATTATTAATGCTTCCTTCTTTCATCTCGTTTCAAAAAAGTACACATATGCCATATATTCCTATATTTTATGGGCTCATGCTGTACATCATTTTTGTAATTACTTATTTGCAAACTGCTTTTTACTCAATAGTGTAATGTGAGTTATACTATCAATAAAAAAATCACATGCCATTTTTTTAGCTACAATATTTTTCATCATGAGGACGTTTTACACTATCCAAATCTATTTTTTTAACATGCTGGGTTTTTTCATTTTCTGTTATAAACAACATTGCAATGAACATCCCCCTGATTATTTCCATATGGATACATTTCCTTAATCATGTACAACTCTTTGTGACCTCATGGACTCTATAGTCCATGGAATTCTCCAGGCCAGAATACTGGAGTGTGTAGCTGTTTCCTTCTCCGAGGGGATCTTCCTAACCCAGGGATCAAACCCAGGGCTCCTGCATTGCATGCAGATTCTTACCAGCTGAGCCACCAGGGAAGCCCAGTATCATGTCTAAACTGGAATTATTATACTACAAGTTTTACTTTATTTCCATTATTAGCCTTCTTCATGTAACATGCTACTCTAGTTCTCACTACAAGCTCCTGTACTCAGTACATGTTTTGCCTATAGAACTTTGCCTGACACAAAAATAAAAACAATCCTTTAAGTAAGAACACTTACTCTGTGCTGAGTACTAATTAAGTACTTCTATTTACTTATCTTCAAACCAATGCAATGGAGTAGGATCAGTTATGAGCCTCATTTTACAAATGAGAAAACAGACACAGAACAACTAAACTTACCCAAGTTTACACAGCAGGAACTAGTTTCAAATGGGCCCAGAACCTGTGCTTTTCAGTCACTGCATTTTATTTAGCATGACTGTCTAACTTCTCATTATTCAGGCTTTGTGTAAAATGTTACCTCCTCACGGGCATTCCCAGACCATTGTTACTAAAGTATTCCATCATCAACAAGTCTACAGACAATAAATACTGGAGAAGGTGTGGAGAACACTCCTACAGTGTTGTTGGGAATGTAAACTGGTGCATTCTGGAGAACAGTATGCAGAGTCCTTTAAAAGCTAAAAATAAAGCTACCATATGATTATTTTTAAATGAATGTGGTTATATTAAACATCATTTTAATGTGCATTTCCTTACTTTATGTTTTTTGTTAAGGGTTTATTACTTGTTGCTTATTTTATATTTTAGACTATAGAAATGATGTTAGACAAAAAGCAAATTCAAGCGATTTTTTATTCCAGTTAAAAATAGGTGATAAAGCAGAGGAGACGATTAGTATCATCAACAATGCATTTGGCCCAGAACTTCTAACAAATGTACAGTTAAAGAAGTTTTGCAAAGGAAATGAGAGCCTCGAATGTGAGGAGCACAGTGGCCGGCCACCAGAAGTTGACAATGACCGAGAGTGTCACAGAAGCTGATCCTCTTACAACCACGTGAGAAGTTGCTGAAAAATTCAACACCGACCATTCTATGGCAATTCAGCACTTAAACTGGAAAGGTGAAAAGGCTCAGTAAGTGGCTGCCTCATGAGGTGATTGAAAATTTTTTAAGAAATCATTTTTAAGTGTTATCTTTCTTCTATTACCAAATAAGGTAATTATATGAATCAATATGGGGCTTCACAGGTGGCACAGTGGTAAAGAATCTGACTGTCAATACAGGAGACATGTGTTAATCCTTGAATCACAGAGATCCCCTGGGGTAGGAAATGGCAACCTACTCCAGTATTCTTGCCTGGAAAATTCTACGGACAAAGGAGCCTGGCAGGCTACAGTCCTTGGGGTCGCAAAGAGTTGGACATGCCTGAACACACAGTACTCACACGACAGAATATTTAAATTCCTACTGACATCAGCATGTTACGTTGAATACAGCTTAAAGTATAGCTCCCTTTGCCTCTGTGAGAACTATGAACCAAGAGTAGGCATATCCATACACACTTCTGCAGGTGTGTGGGCTCACTTTATCAAAAAGGTAAAGCTTACCTGGGTAGGGTGTCAGATAAAGAAGTAGGAGAGTAGAGAGTCACTGTGGTATAGGATGAAAATCTGTTAATTCCTAAGACTGGGCTAGTTACTTGTATATGAGGTAAGAGAGTGAGGCCAGAGGAAGTAAAAGAAAGCTGAAGAGGGCTGAGACCAGAAGGAAAGAGGGCCATGAGCGCAAGCTTCCTGCAGCAAGGAATGTATGTGATGACATTCATTTATTTATCAGCGATCATGTGGTCTTCCACTGGAGGATACAAATAAATATGCTGTGACAGCTAGGGAGAAAATATGAAATTCAGCACAAAACAACTGCATAACTTATATAAGAAAACAAAATGTAAACTATAAAAGGTATAGTTCACTTATAGGTGACACCTTGCAGATAACAGAAAGCACTCCAGCTATTTTGAAGCAGAAGGGTATTTTAATGCAGGGAAATGGGTGTTTACAAGTGTTGAAAGGGGCTAGAGACTGTTCCTCTAGTCTTTGCCACCAAGATTGACTCCTGGCATCAAATCCAGAATGGGATTATTAAAAGAGCAGCTACTTCTGTCTCAGTCAGGAAGCTGAGAAGTCAGGAAGCCGTCACCAAATCCGATTCCCTGGAGAGTACAGTGCTTGCCAGATCCTAAAACGCTAATTCATATGCTGCCACCTCTCTCTCCCACTCAACTCAGGAATTTACTCACAATCTCAGAAACCTCATTTTGGATGACAGTCAAAGAGAACTCGCTGTTAAAAGGGCATGCCCTTAAAACACAGACAACAGGCACAGATGTAGATCTCAGGACACAACCAAGAGCTGGTGGTTAATGTGGATGTGGTGAGGTCACATAAACATGAGTAATACGTTAATATCCAGCTGAGGCATTAAAGGAGAAAGGATGGGGGTTGAAGAGCAGGCTCCAAATCAAATTCCTTCTTCTAATCACTTGTAACAGACTAGTCAGATCTGGCCTGGCAGTAGGCCAGTTTCTTCAGAGCCTCTTTGACCTCTCGGTTCCTTAGACAATAAATGAAAGGGTTGAGGGCAGGGGTGACAATGGCATAGAAGATGGAAATAACTTTGTTCGCGTTGAAGGCGTGAATGGCTCGGGGCCGGGCATACATGAAAATTGTAGCTGAGTAGAAGATGCTGACCACCACGAGGTGGGAGGCACAGGTAGAAAATGCCTTCTGCTTGCCCGTGGGCATGCGTAGAACTGTGGCCAGGATGCACCCATAAGACAGGATAGTGACAGTGAGGGGGAGGAGGAAGATGACCAGCGCCAGGACAAAGTCCACCAGCTCAGCTGTGGACATGTCTGTGCAGGAGAGGTTAAGTACTGGAGAGATGTCGCAGAAGAAATGGTTGATGACATTGGGGCCACAGAAGCTGAGGCGAGAGATGAAGTAGGTCTTAGCCAAGGAGATGCCAAAGCCAATGGTCCAAGAACCAAGAGCCAGGCGGAAGCAGAGCCCGTGGCTCATAATGGTGGGGTAGTGTAGTGGGCGGCAGATGGCCACGTAACGGTCGTAGGCCATGGCGGCCAGGAGCACGCATTCTGTGCACATGAGTGCAATGAAGAAGTAAAGTTGTACCATACAGTGAGCAAATGAGATGCTGTTGCTCACGGACCAAAAGCTAAATAGCAGCTTGGGTACAGTCACAGAGATGACCAGGTCTCCAAGAAGGACAAGTTGGCCAGGAAGAAGTACATGGGCTTGTGCAGAGGCCGGTTCCGCTGCACCAACAGGACGATGGTCACGTTCTCAGCCACCGTCAGGACATAGGCCACGAGGAACAAGAGGAACACTGCTGCGCGCACGCCCCAGCTCCCAGGGAACCCCACCAGGATGAACCTGGCGACCCGAGTCTGGTTTTCCACTTCCATATTGGAAACACAGGGCTTGACTCTCCTGGGAGAAAAAAATCACTGGTCAGACTCCATGGTCCACTTAGAACCTTCCATCTTTTGCCTTCTTTGACTAGTAACAACAGTAACATATCATTTTTAATAGTGCATTATAGGTTAGATCATACACTGGGTACAGTATGTACACAATGTCATTTGATTCTCACATAGCCTTTTTATACATCTTAGTAATGAAGAAATTAGTTTTGGAGAAGTATTAGTAACCTACCACGTTCCCACTGGCAGCAGGGCAGGAATCACACTCAAGTCTAAGTCTAAACACCATGCTCTATCTATTACCCTACACTGTCTTTTACAACCACATCCAAATCAAACAGTATCAAACAACCATGTTCCATATTACCATTGCCAACTGTGAAGGATATGCCTGGCTTTCCTGGCCTACTATCCACCCAGAGCGCTGGAAGTTCTGCCTTTACAATGATTTTCCCCTGTACTATCATGGAGACAGAGTGAAACCTGTCACTGTCTGCGAGGTACCTGAGACGGTGAGGTGGGGAGAGGCTTTCCAGTATTAAAAACCTGGACCTCAGTCGTAAATTGCTATATGAATATATCATCTTCGAAACCCAGTTTCCTCTTCTGAAAATGCAAATATTAACATTCATTTAGCTTATGTCAATGTGGATCAAAACCCAAATGAAATGATGTAAGTAAAATTGTATATAAACTGTAAATGACAGTAAGTGGGAAAGGGCTCCTCCCCCATCTCAGGGCCTTTAAAGATAAGGATGGGCTCGCAGGAGCGAGGAGAGTGACTGTTTGGACCAAGCAGAGTAGTGAGCAGACATGAGCTTCCTTTTGCGGAGACTGAAGTCCTTGGGGGTGGAGGTCAGAGTCTCTCGGAGATTTTTTTTTAATCAGCAAACAATAAGAAATACATAATAAAATTTGAGACATTTTCCATGAAGGTTAAAAAACAGAATACTCGTGTGATTGGGGAAGGCCTCTCTGACCTCTGAGGAGGTGACATTTGCACAGAGGAGGATGCCAGAGCCCCAGCCTTCTGAAGAGTGAGGTGGGAGAGAGCTGCTCTGAGATGAGGCCGTGCCTGCTGTGACGGATGGAGAAGAAATGAGGAATCGGGGGGAAAAGCAAGCAGGGCCAGTGTAAGACCCCACAGGTCATAACAGAGGATCTGAATAGTGGTCTAAATACTGTGAGAAGCAAGTGAAAGGCTTAAAGCTGAATAGGAGCACAGTATGACTCACGCTTGGAAAGATCACTCTGACATTGCAAAAGGCTGTGGGAGCAAGAGTGGGAGTTGTGAGATTGCGGATGGCTACTCAAAGGTGATGGTGGCCCTGAAAAGCTTGTTTCACAGAATGAGTGGACTCCAGACGTATGCTAAAAGCATCTTTAATGGTAATTGACGGATTAAATGTGGGAGGAAAGAGAAGAGAGAAATCAAGGAGGAATTTCAGTTTTACTATATGGAAGTGCTGCCATTTACTGTAATGGGAAAAACATCGATGTTTACAGACACGTTCCTCATAGTTGAAGAGATGGCAATGGGCAAGAATCTGTTAGGGGTTTGTTCTGATGAGTTTTAACATGAAGCCGGAACAATATTCCAGAATACTCTTCTGAACAATATTGTTCAGAATATTAAACAAAATATTGTTTAATATTGACCAGAATATTCTCTAATAATCATTTATCAGTTATTACTAAGTACTGGGAAATTTGCTAAGTATTTTTCAAATATGCCATTTAATATACAAAACAAATAAGTGAGGCACTGTTATTCAAATTTCACAGAGGACACTTTAGTTTAGACTGATTGTAACATTTCCAAGTTTGAGAGTGATGAAACCAGAATTAAAGTGAAGACCCCGTCTGACTACAAAACCACAGCCTCAACCACAATGCTGCCTCCTATAGATAAGGAATACCAGATTTTGCACTCAATACCACTTTTCAAATATTTAAAATGTCTGATAATTTTAGGAAATATTCTGTAATTGTACTGAAATTTCATTATTGGCACAGGCTATTAAAGATGAGCCCAAATTTTTACAAATGTTACAGAGACTGCATGATCAATTACACATATGAAACAGAAATGAATATATAGAAATGCTTGGTAAATGTATCAGAGAAGAGAAAATCATTGCAATAAAGATAAGTTTGACAATAAAAATAAGTTAGAGATATTTTAGGCAGATGAAACAGAGTGAACAAAGGCAAAGAGATATGAAATAGCCTGACATTTTCAGGGAAACATCTCATTAAGACCTATTTCCTCCGTGAGTGGGAAAATTATAAATTAACAAATGAACAGAAACAGAAAGAGAATAGGGCGGGTGGGAGAGAGAGAAACGGCCTGGGGAAAGAAAGGAAGAGATAAAGAGTGTTAAGGACCAGATTGTAGATTCCTTCATATGAAATATTAAGGTATTTAAGTTATTCTATATTATAGACAATATGTAATCACTGAATGTTTTCAGCAGCTGATAACATCCTCACACTCCACCCTGGATTTTGTTATGGGGGGGCATGGATTTGGTTAGGTCAGGGTTGCCAAATCAAAGATTAAAACACTAGTTGGAATACACCTTCATAACTAACAAAGACACACACAAAGAAAAGAAAAATCACCCCAGTTACAATATTTATTGAAGAAAAGAAGACAAACATATTGAGATATACTTGTTCACAAGTTATATGAGTAATTTTGCACTCCTAGAGGAAGCTTAGCAACAACAACAGATTTCCTTATTTCTCATCCACTAAATGAAGGGTGCAAGCACTAACTATTGCACATGAATAGGAGGACTTGACCACATGCGTTTTCAATGTATTATTTACCCTAAACTTTGTGGACCTTTACACTCATGGTAGTTTCTACTCCACTACGGTGTACTCAAATTTGTTACCCCCTCATTTGAGGCTTTAGCAATGATCCAGAATCAAGCATTTTAACTGCTTCTCTCCATCCTTGTGCCTGCTGTGTGTACACTCCTGCTTAACGCTGTATGGATTCTGTACAAGGGTGGGATCCAAGTAATTCAGATATGATAGAAACATAACCTCCTTCATCGTCAAGACAGCAGCAGGTTTTTGTAGCCACCATCATAAATGAATTGCCAGGAAGACGCAGCAGCAAAATTGCTGTCAGAAGGCATAATAAGAAACTGCACGCTGGGATCAGAGCCTGGGGTTTTATTTCTGACCCAATATCAAGAGATGCCCCTCAAATGCAGCAGGAGGAACATGCTCACTGCATATCTGGCTGTACTTAGAGTTCAAAAGACAAGATTATCACCGTGACTGATTGCTGGAGATTGAGAGTGGACAGAAGGAAGTGTGACAACAGAATCAAATGTTTGGTATTTAAACATCACTATGCCATATGAACCTGAAACAGAGCTGAAATTTCATTATAGGCACAACCTATTAGAGATGAGCCCACATTTTAAGAAATGTGACATACATATAATACATGTAAAACAGAAATGAACATACAGAAATGCTTGGTAAATGTTCCAGAGAGGAGATAATCATTTAGACTGAGTCCTAAAAAATAAAGTGATATTCTGAGGAGGGACTCTTACCTTGACTCAGCAGCCTCTAAGTGGCTGGGATGTGAAAAGAAATTCTTCACTGATTCTAAAATAGGAAAAAGTAGAAAAGAAAGACTCAGGTATTGGATAGATGCGAAAAGCACAGTCTCCAAACCTACAAAGGGTGAATGGCCACAGGTTACCCAACTACTTCCAAACTGATCGTCAGGACTAGAGGAGAGCTGAGTCCTGGACACTAGGAACACACCTGTGCCTGATGAGGCTCCAGGATGGCTCTCCCAGTATCCTGGGACCAGAGCGCCATTGCCTTCCTGCAGGAAGCTGCAGAGGTCTCAGGGACACCACACTGTGAGGATCTATGGACTCCGAGAGTTTTATACGGTTTTAAGACTTGCCCTACATCTCTGCAAACACCCAGGAGAAAAGCACTTTGACAAGGCAGTTCAGGTCTCTTGTGGGACGTGAGAAATTTCTATTTACCTATTGTGATAATCTAACTTATTTTATACAGTATTAGCTCATGGGGGAAAGAAATCCATGCTTTGAAAAGAACCACCTCTGAATTTAGTCTTTGCTAAAGCACAAAGAGAAAAAAAACTACTACTTCTAAATCTATCTGTAGATTTTCAGGATGGCCTGTGGCCAGTTCAGGTCTCTTGTGGGACATGAGAAATTTCTATTTGCCTATTGTGGTAATCTAACTTATTTTATACAGTATTAGTTCCATAGGGGAAAGAAATCCATGCTTTGAAAAGAACCACCTGAATTTAGTCTTTGCTGAAGCACAAAGAGAAAAAAAAAATTACTACTTTAAAATCTATCTGTAGATTTTCAGGATGGCCTGTGGCTCAGAAGGTAAAGAATTTGCCTGCAATGCAGGAGACCCGGGTTTGATCCCTGGGTCAGGAAGATGGCAATCCACTCAGTATGCCTGCCTGGAGAGTTCCATGGAAGAGTCTGGTGGGCTACAGTCCACGGGGTCACAAAGAGTCGGACACAACTGAGGGACTAATGCTTTCACTTTTCATAGATTTTTCAATTATTATTCAACCTTCAGTACTTAAAACAGGACAATCCTATCAGCACTCCATGGGAGATACTAATATCCAAAGTAAACATGCTGCTACATTTCAGTAAAATTCTAAATAAAGGTTTTTGTTCAAATGCTTCTGCTGTAATTGTGTGCTAAATAAACTTATCATAATGGGATCATTACTTTGTCAGCTGCCTTTGGGAAGCACTTGACCAGTATTTCATGTTCTAGGACAAAATTTTCGTTTACTAAAATCACTTCTCTGAAATCTGAAGAACTCTTAAATAACACTCACAGAAGCAAAAGCTGTCTAATTCATTGGGGTTTCATGAAATGAAAACTGGAGATATTAGTAGTTATAAGCAATTCAGTCTTCCAATGTGTCTATGATAATTAAACAGGCTTTAACACAGTTTATAGGGCTGAAGTATGAATAGATATCAAACAGTGATAACAGCCATATACTGGACTACTGCTTAGCAATTAAAAAAAAAAACTGGTGGGCTACAGTCCACGGGGTCACAAAGAGTCGGACACAACTGAGGGACTAATGCTTTCACTTTTCATAGATTTTTCAATTATTATTCAACCTTCAGTACTTAAAACAGGACAATCCTATCAGCACTCCATGGGAGATACTAATATCCAAAGTAAACATGCTGCTACATTTCAGTAAAATTCTAAATAAAGGTTTTTGTTCAAATGCTTCTGCTGTAATTGTGTGCTAAATAAACTTATCATAATGGGATCATTACTTTGTCAGCTGCCTTTGGGAAGCACTTGACCAGTATTTCATGTTCTAGGACAAAATTTTCGTTTACTAAAATCACTTCTCTGAAATCTGAAGAACTCTTAAATAACACAGAAGCAAAAGCTGTCTAATTCATTGGGGTTTCATGAAATGAAAACTGGAGATATTAGTAGTTATAAGCAATTCAGTCTTCCAATGTGTCTATGATAATTAAACAGGCTTTAACACAGTTTATAGGGCTGAAGTACGAATAGATATCAAACAGTGATAACAGCCATATACTGGACTACTGCTTAGCAATTAAAAAAAAAAATGAACTGTCCTTTACCATTTAAAAAATCTAGACATAACACACAGGTTTCCGTAGTGTAGTGGTTATCAGTTCGCCTAACACGCGAAAGGTCCCTGGTTCGAAACCAGGCGGAAACAACACTGGTAGGCATCCTTATTTTGGGCCTTCCCTGTGACTCAGACAGTAAAGAGTATGCCTGCAATGTGGGAGACTCTGGTTCGGGAAGATCCCTTGGAGAAGGAAATGGAACACAACAGATGCAAGATGATACTGAAAAAATTAAAAACCAACAGCCGAGGGGCCTCAGGACCTGAGGGAAAACAGGACAGAGAGTGAGTTCCCTGGGTTTCTTTAATGCTTCCCACATAACCTGGACAGAGATCTGCAAAATTATCCAACCTGCAACTGCCAGCCAATACAAATATATCTCCAAGAAAAGACTATATAGCTGAATTCTAGAATAAGATAGTGCCAGCGTGTCATGGAATATAGCCAGTTTGTATCTGATGAACTTCTACCTATTTGAGATCATTTGTATGGAATTCTGACCTTAAATGCCATGTGTAAAGACACAGACACAGTAATTCATAGAACACTCTGAAGATAGACATTCCCGATCTTTGGAGGAGAAGTGAGCTCCCATTTTCAGTCTCCCTGGCACACTGCCACCACAACAGGTAGCCAGAACCAGGTTAGCACAGTTATTGTTTAGTGGACCCTCTGTCATTTCTTTCCATTAGTGCCCGCCACATTATGATATATTTAAGATCCATTTGGGAAAACTGTCGATGATATCAAATGATACATTTGGGGGGGATGTCAATTGTTCTAGGATTTTAGGATGAAAGGATTCAGGATAAATAGGATTTGAAAGAAGTGTCTTATTTTTAGTTGCTGCAATTTAGTTTTTATACTTCGGCTCTATTAACTGTTCTTTACCACCAGCACCACCTGGGAAGCCCTTGAAAGTAAGTGACAGTCCCTCAGTTGTGTCCAGCACTTTGTGACCCCATGGACTTTAGCTTGCCAAGCTCCTCTGCCCATGGAATTCACCAGATAAGAATACTGGAGTGGGTTGCCATTCCCTTCTCCAGGGGATCTTCCCAACCCAGGGGTCAAATGCAGGTCTCCTACATTACAGGCAGACTCTGTACTGTCTGAGCCACAAGGGAAGCCCAAGGATACGGGAGTGGGTAGTCTATCCTTTCTCCAGGGGATCTACCTGATCCAGGAATCAAACCAGGGCCTCCTGCATTGCAGGTGGATTCTTTACCAGCTGAGCTACCAGGGATGCCTAAAGCCCTTATTCCCCATACATACATCCTTTCCCAGCCTCTTGCTCCCCAGTCTTTTCAATTTGGCTGTTGGCTGTCTTGACTCTTAACCCTAGTGTCAGGCTGCCACATTTTTACCTTTAAATATTTTCAGCAAATGCCACCTGGAAAGCCGTCCCAGTCCTGATAATACTCGGAGTCGTAAAACAGAGGCCAGCCTTTATGTCAGCTCTTCAGGTAGAGCCTAAAGCCCTTATTCCCCATACATACATCCTTTCCCAGCCTCTTGCTCCCCAGTCTTTTCAATTTGGCTGTTGGCTGTCTTGACTCTTAACCCTAGTGTCAGGCTGCCACATTTTTACCTTTAAATATTTTCAGCAAATGCCACCTGGAAAGCCGTCCCAGTCCTGATAATACTCGGAGTCGTAAAACAGAGGCCAGCCTTTATGTCAGCTCTTCAGGTAGCTGCCAGATATGTTGAAACAGCCAAAATTCTTTGAGTAAGGTCCTATCTTGGCAAAACTCTATTAGCCATTGCCCTGCTTCATTCTGTATTCCAAGTTTTTTACTGGCACCCTGCACCAGGAGTATAGGCTGTAACCTTCACGCTGTCACCAGGTTGGGAGGTGAGAGGTGATAAGTGGGCAGCTGAAATGTCCTCGTACTATGTTACCATAATGTAGCATTTTCAGTTTTTATTAATCTTTCCCCTTTGTAGTCAGTTTTTTACCAGATTTCAGAGTTCTGCAAAGGTTAATTCCAAAAGTTTTTGCCAGCTTATTGGCTGTTTGGTGGAGAAATAAAGTCTTGGAAGTCCCTACTCAACAATTTTCAGTAATGTTTACCAAAACATCATTACCTTAAATATGTATATAATTTATATTTATTTATATGAATATTTATACATTTAACTACCCTACATATTTAAATACCAACCCCATTAACAGTATGAAAAGGAAAAATGATAGGATACTGTCAGAGGAACTCCCCAGGTTGGTAGGTGCCCAATATGCTACAGAAGATCAGTGGAGAGATAACTCTAGGAAGAATGAAGGGAAGGAGCCAAAGCAAAAACAATACCCAGTTGTGGATGTGATTGCTGATAGAAGA
>SJYC01088634.1:0-24284 GCA_006408675.1 Madoqua kirkii
AAATAAAACAAAATTTTAGCATATGCTTTACTTGTTGTTAATGTCACAGAATAATACAATGGAAAGAAAATTAAAAAAAAATTAAAAATAAAATAAAAATTAAAAAAAAAAGTCAAATAAGATCATTCCCCTTCTCAAGACTCCCTGTTAGCTTCCCGTCACCCTCAGAACAACATCTAAAGTCCTTACCAAGGCCCCACACAAGCTGACCTCAGCTTCCTCGCCAGCTTCCCTCACCATGACTTCACCTCCCCCAGCCACACTGGCCTCTTTGCTCTTCCACAAACACACCGAGCTCCTCCTCACCTCGGCATCTTTACATATGGGATTCCCTCTGCCTAAGCGATCTGCACGGGCTCCTCTCTTCCACCATGTCGCCGCCCAAAGGTCTTCCCAGAAAGGACTTCCTCAACTACCCTATCTAATGTAGCACCTTCTGTCATTTTTAATCCACTGACCCCTTCCTATATTCTTTTTAAAAAAATATTTATTTATTTTGCTGCACTGGGTCTTAGTTGCAGCACGTGATCTGTTCCCCAGCCAGGGATCAAATCCAGGCCCCCTGCATTGGAAGCATGGAATTTTAGCCACTAGACCACCAGGGAAGTTCCCCCTTTCTATATTCTTCATAGTACTTACTTCTATCTGAAACTGTACATGTGTTTGTTCTTCTACCTCCACAACAGAACATAATCTCTGAGAATAGAGAGGTTTTTTTTAGCTTGTGGCTATACCAACAGCTCCAAAAAGGGCAGTTGTCATATAGTTCATACTCATAAGTAGTTGTTGAAGGAAGGACAGAATTTTGACACTTACATTTTCCCTTCAGGGAGGTAGGTACCAATACTCTTTGGCTCACCACTATCTCAATCACTGTAGCAAAGTGCCTGACCCATCAGAGGAGCTCAGGAATATACACTACATGGGTAATTATCTGTATTCTGATTATTCTTATACTTAGTTTTCTCTTCTATTCTAATCTGTATAGGGACCAACTATTTATACCTCATATCACCTATCATAGAGAGAGTTTTGTTTTCGTAGGTCACAACCATGCTGAATTGTGTCTCTAAAGTGGGTAGGAAATGCTTTGAATCTGCAAAGCACTCTATCAATATTTTTATTAAATTACTACTGAACATTTCCTTAAACCTTCCATTACTGGTTTCATTATGAAGAAGGAGCACACACATTAAACAAAAGAATGACTAATTGGGGAAGATTTCGCCCTCATTTTGATTCATTGGATGACTTTATGTCTATGGCATTACAACCTACTATTTGACTGTGCCACAATTATTTTTTTGCATACAGGACCAGATCCACTTATGTGACTAGGTTCTTTTTAAAGTGCCACTTTTGCCATTTTTTTTTATAGGAAGGCATCTTTGAACAATCATTTTAGGACATCTTGTTTTCAGAAAGTTGCATCTTCAGTGAAATACGATAGCTTTGAGGAAAAGCACTTTTTGGAATAAGCAAGTGAAGAAGAGACTGTTCTTTTTGACCAGAGTGTCAGAAGAGATTGAAATCGTCAAACACTTCACCCCTGTGAGAGAGTTCAAATGCTGAGCTTAAGCTGTTTCATTAAAGAGGGAAGAGAAGAGTGAAAAGGAGAGAAGGGAAAGAATGTGAGTGTTATTCAGTTAATTTCCTAAGGAAAACTCCACTTGTGCTATATCAGCAAGCCTGAGCTGCCATTCCACCTGGAGCTTGACTCCTTTCAACAGGATCAGGGGACAAAGTCCAGCAGCACCAAGGTGATGCAGGTTCTTGCTTCACCCACACATTCACTTGTCATACACAAAGCTCAGAATAACTTGTTTTCTCTCTGATTCTCAGGAAATCAAATTTGGGGATGGGACAAATGGAGTTTTCTAGAATCTAATGACACCTATTATAAGCTAAAGGCAAAAATGTTAGTTCAGGGCGGCGTGATAATGAAGCTGGTCATTAGCAGTTAGGAAATACCATTCCAGTAGCTCTTGCTCTGGTGAACCACGTGAAATTGGTTGTAAGATTATAGATTGCCATTTTATCCTGCTCTCATTGATCTGTGCATAATGGTTGAGGTTTGTTATCAGTTGCCTGTCTGTGCAAAAACAAAAGAAACTAAATAAAGCTGAAAAGAGTCTGTAAAAAAAAAATCTGGAAACAATACGGAAGGATAATTTTTAAAAAAGTGATTATCAGAGTCTAAAGGTGTACACACCTATTTGTAAGGGAAAAAAGTCACTCCCCTCCTCCATCAAAGAATTTATTCCCATAAAAAACTAAAGCATTTTTGCTAAATGTCAGTAAATCATACACAAAGAGAATGTTTACCTTTATCTATGTAACTGAAAAAGTTTTTTTAAGAAAATATGTACAGTTTTAAAATTCTGGTAGACACGCAGACCCAAGTTTGAGAAGTACCGTGTGAAGAAGGTCTGGCTTCCCTCAATTTTAGCTTCTATCATATGGCCCTGGTTTATAACTCACATTTCTGGAATAAGCCTAAAAGTATGTTAACTATTACTTAGAGGTGAAAGAGGAAAATGCATACAAATTTAGGGCATTTCTTTAATATGAATGTGTTTCTATTTCCGTGAGTCATGAAACACCAGGTTTTTCAGGCATGTCTTGCCCTCAAAATGGTTTCTGAGTTAGTATTACAGGTTAAATCCTTCAGTTAACCAGAAAACTCAGGGATGCCTGTCATCTGGGAACTTTGGTTCCCAGCTGAGAACTTTGGTTCTCTTAGTCTTCAAGACTAGGAGCAAAGGTCCACTCAACTCAAAGGCATAGAAGCAGGGATGTGCTAAGTTGCTCATACTGGTTCATGAAAGCTACTGGTTAAATATTCAGGAATTTTGTGAGCTGGTTTGTAAAGTGACGATAGCCTGAAACCTGCTGTGCTGAGAATACTTACACTATGGACATTGGCACATACTACATATTTTGCCCCTGTCTGCCTTTTGAGGGCCATTTTACCAATGCACCTCCCAACATAGAAGGATTTTTCGAAGCACACAGGACTAGTCATTCAGGAGCTTGCAGGGTAAGCCCAGATGTCCAGGATGAGAGGCATGTAGTGGTTAGAACATTGGCCTAAGGCGCAGGCAGACAGGTTTCTGATCTCAGATTGCTACTTATAGGGATTTCCCTAGTGGTCCAGTGGCTAAAACTCCATGCCCCCAATGCAGAAGGCCCAGGTTTGATCCCTGGTCAAGAAACTAGATTCCACAAACAAAACTAAGAGTTCTTATGCTGCAGTAAAGATCCTACATGCTGCAACTAAGACCCAGGGCAGCCAAATAAATAAATAAAAATAAATATTAGATTGTGACTTACAGTTGTATGATTCTGACCAAGTTATTTACCTGAGCCTGAGTTTTCTCATTTGTAAAATGGAATAATGTTAGCCACCACACGTTTGTGAAGATTAGGTAAAACAATATGACTCTGGGAGATAGTGAAGGACTGGGGAGCCTGCTACAGTCCACGGGATTGCAAGAAGTCAGACATGACTGAACAACAACAAATGTTTGTGATGATTAGGTAAAACGATATGTGCATAATCATAGCTTCACCTGAAGCTAGTACCTGGCACAGTGGAATTGTAGTAGAAGGCACAGAGGCATTAAACATTAGGTTAAATTTCAAATACACATGGCCAGCTAATTGCTTCACAGACCTCTAGATCCAAACCACTTTTTTTTCCAGGTCTGATCACTCCTAAGGTCTTATCTGGTGCCTCTATGCCTTGTCTTTAACTTCCTGTTTGCCTGTTCCCTCTCTCTGTCTCTCTCTCTCTCTCTCTGTATATGTCTCTATTTCTCCCTTTTCCTCTGCATGTCTCTCACTTACTGATCTTGTCCTGACCACAGAGGGTAACTGAGGTGTGGCAGGGGATGAATTCATCAGTAGTCAGTATGTTGAACAAGCACAATTTGTGACATAATCAAAACACGATTTTATATTTATCTCCTGTCTGGTAGTTCCTCAAAAGGTTAAAACATAGAGTTATCATATGACCCAACAATCTCATGCCTAAGTATATATACCCAAGAGAAATGAAAACATATGTCCAAACACAAACTTGTACACCAATGAAGCAGTCCAGTCATAATAGCCAAAAGTTGGAAGCTACTCAAATGTCCATCAACTGATAAATGGATAAAGAAAATGTGGCACATTCATATGCTGGAATTATTGGGCAATAAAAAGGAATGAAGTATTGATTTGATACAGCGTGGATGAACCTTATTATGCTATGTGAAAGAAGTCAGTCATAAAATACCATATAACATGATTCCATTTACATGAAAGGCCCAGAAAAAGCAAATCTGTGGAAACAGAAAGATAATTAGTAGTTGCCTTCAACCCTAGTTGCCTAGGGTTCAGGTGCTTGGAGGGAAATGGGGAATGACTGCCAGCGAGTGTGGGGTTTCTACTGGGGTGATGAAGATGCTGTAAGATTGACTGTGGCCATGACTGCACTAGATTTGGGGTGAAGAAGGTTGAACTCTCTTCTCCTCCTGGGAAGATAGAGAAGACTTGTACACTTCTTCCCCAAAGAACCTCAACAAATCTCTCCCACACTCTGACCCTTTTTTATATCCTTGATCTGGCTGAAGGATTCAGGGATCACAATTCAGTACGGTCCTTGGAAATTGTCCCTCTCTCTGTCTCCGTTCCTCTCTGTAGATGTGTCTGTATAGGTATATGTCTTTGCATAAGTCCTTTGTTTTGTAAATTCTTCACCTGTAACATGACCCTTTCAGTTGTAACATGACCTGAGACACTGAAGCCTCCAGGCTTGATAGGCACAAACACCATGCTTACTTGTCACGTGGCTGGGTTCCTGGACAGTCCCTGCTCTCAGAGGATGGGCCTGATCAACAACTGACCTTTAGACTATGGGGAGAGACCCTGAGGAGTGGGCAAAGACTAAGTTAGTCAAGTGTGTGTGTGTGTATGTGTGTGTGTGTTTAGTAATTTAAACTATCCAGAATTTCATCCAACTATGAGGCTCAACACACAAACTCATGGCCTCTTCAACAGAATAATTCTGAACGTGTTGCCTCATGGGTGGCTGCTACAGGGGATCCAAACCAGTGATAACAGTGTAAACCTATAAGTACACAGAAAGAAGAACTCACCTTCCAGAACTCTTCAGCCAAATTCTTTGTGTACCTAGAGGCACGGGCCAACTCACTCTTGGGAGCACATTCATTGTCCCCTGCTACAGCCAGTCCAGGCCATGTCCACAAGTTATGCACATGGCCCAGGAGGAGGCAGACATGTCATTGTTCAAGCCACACTGATGCAACCCCAAACACAAAGCCAGCCTTTCACTGAAGTAAATTTCAGATTTAAAATTTTAGATAGAAAGGAAACAATGACTATTGATTTGTATTCCCTGGGAAAGAAACCAGAGAGGCCTTTGACCTACTTATATTTTATTAAAAAGCCTCTGGTCTGGCAAAGCATTTGTGTCCTGACCTCAGACAGCCCATTACATCCTCTCCTGGAAATCTCACCATCTTCCTTCCTGGCACCCAGATACTGATTTTATCAGCTCCTCTCCCACCACCTCTGGGAAGCGGCTATGGACTGAGTCAACCACATCTAAATCCTGATATCACCTTTCTCTACTCCATCCTGGAGCTCAATTCACAATTGCTTCTATTGTCTTCACATTTCTATATCGTATCTCTTCAAGGTCAGGGACTATGTCTTCTGCTTTGTACCTCCCATCTATTTTCTACCACATGGTTTTGATAATTATTGCTCTTTTGATAATCTTTGTTATTTTCATAATTTTGATAGTTTGTTCTTTTAATAATTCATGTCATTGCTACTGTTCTTATACTTAATGCTTGTCAAGGACATACATCATCTGTCAAACACTGAACCAAGTGTTTTCATGCATCTCTTAGTAATGCTCACAGCATCATTAGAAAGTGGGCACAATTATTAGTGGGTTCACAGAGGAGCACACAAGGACTCGCAGAGGCTGAATCTCCAGCATGAAGCAGCCAAGCTGTCTTAGCTCCATCTGGTTCCCAAGAGTTACCGTAGGTCAGATTATAGAGTAGAGGTTGGGAGACTGCGGTTACTTCTCTAACATTTCCTTTATAGATGAGAAATAATCCCAGGTCGACTCTGAAACCTGGAAAGGGGATTTGCCCCTGATACAATAATTTGTCCAAGGCAAAGAAGAGTGTACATGTAGGATACCTGACCCCCAGGCCAGCACTCTTGCTTCCATACCCTGGTGCTCTGCTCAATGACAAAAATACTCCTATTGGTGACTTAGTCTTTTCCTACTTCTCTACTGTAGAACAAACCATCCTTTAGCAAAAACCAAAATAGTAATTTTCTGCAGAGTAGATAATCACTCACTCCAGCAAACCAAAACAACATTCTGTGGTTAAAACAGGAGAAAAGTGAAAAATCTTTTACTTTGTTTCTCTCTTGTATATAAAAAGGATACATGTGTGTCTGTGTGTCTACACAGTATGTACCTCATTTCCAGTTCACTTAACTTATAAATCAGTACTGCTACAGGTCTGGCCACCCACCCATTGCTATTCTGAACGTCTTTCATAGACTAAAGCAGAGCCAAAGAGAATCTGCTTCTGCGACTATTATTTATAATCTTTAGTTTTTAAAAATCCACATCCTGGAAAAGTTTTGAACAGTGTGGCATTGACGAGGCATGGGAGAGGCTAACTGAGAGAAAGGGGAGGGGGAGGAAAGCTGAGGCTGCACTGTGCCTGGCAAGCCCCTCCCAGTTTTGTTCACATTTTAAGAGGTCAGTTCAGTGGACATTTACTGAATGCTTGTTATATGCCTGGTTCTGCCAGATGATGAAGATGCAAAACTGAACGAGACTCCATCCTCAGCTTTAAAGGCTTATAGCAATGGGATAAACAGACATATCAGAACAAATACTCTTACATAGATAGGGAAGATTAAAAGGAAACTTTAAAAAGCTTTCCAGTACCAAAGGAATCATATTAAGGAGGAACTTTCTAGAGGCAATATAGTAATATACAACAGTCAGACTGACAGAAAACTTGGGTTCACTACCCAACTCCATTTCTGAGTTCCTGTAATTCAATTGCAAATGAAATAATGTCCATATTTATGCCTGGGAGTTGTTGTCAGGATTAGAGAAATAATGCATATCCAACATGTTGCAGTATTTGGCATGTCATAAGTACTTGGTAAACTGTATAACAGTAAAATAAAATATTGGTTAAAAAACAAAAATTAGTGAGCTCCTGGCAACTGGAAGCATAAAAGCAGGCAGCCACTTGGGTGAAGAAGAGGAGGGATTCACAAATAGATTAGGGCCTCAGAACTTGTAAGATGCTACATTTTTAGGCATATTTCCTAAGAAGAGGTGCCATGTGTGTGAACCCAGCGATGAGGACAGGGGCATGAGTGGGAGAGTGAGGGGAGAGGCTAGAAGGAGAGTGAAAGTTTAAAAGCATGATAATAAAGTCCCTGTCTTTTCCATGAGGATGGTCTTGATTCCTGTCTCCTGTACAATGTCACGAACCTCTGTCCATAGTTCATCAGGCACTCTATCAGGTCTAGTCCCTTATATCTATTTCTCATTTCTACTGTACAATCATAAGGGATTTGATTTAGGTCATACCTGAATGGTCTAGTGGTTTTCCCTACTTTCTTCAACTTAAGTCTGAATTTGGCAATAAGGAGTTCATGATCTCAGCCACAGTCAGCTCCTGGTCTTGTTTTTGTTGACTGTATAAAGCTTCTCCATCTTTGGCTGCAAAGAATATAATCAATATGATTTCAGTGTTGACCATCTGGTGATATCCATGTGTAGAGTCTTCTCTTGTGTTGTTGGAAGAGGGTGTTTCCTATGACCAGTGCATTTTCTTGGCAAAACTCTATTAGCCTTTGCCCTGCTTCATTCCGTATTCCAAGGCCAAATTTGCCTGTTATTCCAGGTGTTTCTTGACTTCCTACTTTTGCATTCCAGTCCAAAAGGGGTGTTAGTTCTAAAAGGTCTTGTAGATCTTCATAGAACCATTTAACTTCAGCTTCTTCAGCATTACTAGTTTGGACATAGACTTGGATTACTGTGATATTGAATGGTTTGCCTTGGAAATGAACAGAGATCATTCTGTCATTTTTGAGATTGCATCCAAGGACTGCATTTTGGACTCTTTTGTTGACCATGATGTATACTCCATTTCTTCTGAGGGATTCCTGTCCACAGTAGTAGATATAATGGTCATCTGAGTTAAATTCACTCATTCCAGTCCATTTTAGTTCACTGATTCCTAGAATGTCGACGTTCACTCTTGCCATCTCTTGTTTGACCACTTCCAATTTGCCTTGATTCATGGACCTGACATTCCAGGTTCCTATGCAATATTGCTCTGTACAGCATCGGACCTTGTTTCTATCACCAGTCACATCCACAGCTAGGTATTGTTTTTGCTTTGGCTCCATCCCTTCATTCTTTCTGGAGTTATTTCTCCACTGATCTCCAGTAGCATATTGGGCACCTACTGACCTGGGGAGTTCCTCTCTCAGTATCCTATCATTTTGCCTTTTCATACTGTTCATGGGGTTCTCAAGGCAAGAATACTGAAGTGGTTTGCCATTTCCTTCTCCAATGGACCACATTACCACTTACCTCTAGTAGCATATTGGGCACCTACTGACCTGGGGAGTTCCTCTTTCAGTATCCTATCATTTTGCCTTTTCATACTGTTCATGGGGTTCTCAAGGCAAGAATACTGAAGTGGTTTGCCATTCCCTTCTCCAATGGACCACATTCTGTCAGACCTCTTCACCATGACCTGCCCGTCTTGGGTCCTTGTCTAGCTCCCAGGGAGAGAGGAATGAAGGATCTAGGGCCCGAGGGTGGAGATACTCAGAACTTGTAAATTGCTGACATAGCTGAGCTGGTGTCCATTTCTCGGCACAGCATGTGCTGAGCAAAGGAGACATTCGGTAAACGTCCTTTATCCAATCAGCATTCTGAGGCCCTAAGCTGTGCCCAGAACTGGTCTAGGCTCTGGGGATAGAGCCCCTTAGTGCTTCAAGGGATTATATTATGTTTTGGTAGGAGAGAGACAGCAATAAACAGATAGAACAATGCCATCATTTCTTTCGGGGTTAAGCTAGAAGAAAATAAAGCAAAGTTACCAGTTTCTATTTAAAGATGTTTCCTTACTGGTCCAAGCTGATAGTGATGCACACAGAAGCAAAACTGGAGGAGGGGGCAGGGAGAGCTACTTCCAACCCCTGGCACAGCCAACCATGCTTGGGTCCCTCTTGGAGGGGCCTGGAGGAAAATATAGTCTGGGAATCACCAGAGTGATGAGATCCAGCTGGCTGGAAAGAAAAAGGTCCAAGAAGGAGGAAATTCAAGTCCCTGGGGCCTCTTTGGGTAGAACAGGGCAGGAGACAATTCAGGATCAGCCCAGCAGGGAAGGGAGTGGATGCAGAGAATTAGAGAGAGAGAGAGAGAGAAAACCTCAGTAGGGCAGGCATAGGGGAATATGATGGTTAATTTTATGTGTCAGATTGACTGGGCCACCATGCCCAGAAACTTGGTCAAATATTATTCCAGATGTTTCTGTGAGGGTTTTTGTGGGGAGATAGTGTAATATTCAAGTCAGCAAGTTTTTGAGTAAAATAGATTGCTCTCCCTAACCTAATATGGGTGGGCTGCATCCAATCAGTTGAAGACCTTAAGAGAAAAGACTGAGCTCCCTCGAGCTAGGGGAGATTTGTCAGCAGACTGCTTTTAGGCTTGAACGGCAGTATCAGTTCTTCCTTGGGTCTCTAGCCTGTGGGCTCACTGCAGATTTTGGGCTTGCCAGTGTCTGCGATCACGTGTGCTTTGTTCTCTTTAGTGAATCTGTCTCTCCTTATACACACATCCTATTCACTCTATCTCTCTGGAGAACCCTAACTGATACAGGGAACCTCAGACCTTGGCTGAGGTTGGCAGACCTGAGAACTCCCTGGGACTTTCAACATTTACCACGCATCTGCAGTGTGCTGAGCTCCCAGACACTGGGCATGGTGACTGAACAAGGCTGCGCCCGAAAGTCTAGAATTGGATGATGTGGGCCTGTCCCTGACATGGCTTCGGATGAATATTTAGCCCAGAGGGAAGGCACTGGACCCTGGCAATGAGGTGAGATGGAACAGCTCGTCCTAGAATTCCTCTTGATGAGACTAATCTTCAGAAAAATACCTTAGAGTTACTTAGGGAAGTGAGGCCCCACCAGAAGTGACCACACCTCTGCCCTCCTTCCTTCTCCCCCTCAGCACCTTCATCCAGCCCCTGACCTGCCCAGCCTTGCACAGGCCCTGACCCACTCTAGAGGAGAGGAGGAGATTTTTACCTGCTGTCAGGGAGCTTATATTCACAGTGGCGCATGAGATGATTGGATGGCATCTCTGACTTGATGGATGTGAGTCTGAGCAAGCTCCTGGGAGTTGGTGATGGACAAGGAGGCCTGGCGTGCTGCAGTCCGTGGGGTCGCAAAGAGTCGGACATGACTGAACTGAACTGAACTGAACTGAACTGACATTCGTGGGAATAACATCCAGTGAGTTGCCACACACACGCCCATAACTTAGGAAATCCAACTGAAAAAATCAGAATGAAGAAATTTTTACAAAGTCTCATTAACGCATGTCCCTCTTCCCACTCTCATTTTCAAATCAGATCTGCCCCCAGGGCAAGGGCAGTCCTGTCTACAGTGCAGGGGGACAAGTTGGTTTTTGCTTTAGAGCTTCAAGGTCTGGCTCTTGGTGGTTTAAGAAAGGGATCTTCAAGGGTGATTTTGGCTACAAGGCTTTAAGCTTTTTGTTCTGACTTTTGAACTTCACACTCATACCACCTCTACCCCCTACCCCAGCCACAGGAATCTGGGACTTCACAGAACCAGTTCAAAGCTTGCGTGAGAAGCCCTCAGCAGGATTAATGGCCAGATGAGTTTTCTCCTAAGCCTGGGGTCCGGCACAGAGTAGGCAGCCAGCAAATGTTTGTCAAGGGGTTCAAAGAAGATCGATGCCCAAGCTCATGGAGTCTGAAGGAAGGCGACACAGCCGGGGCCTGGGGCGGCTGGCTGAGAGAACTCAAGGCAGGGGGTTTGGAGGCAGGCCTGAAGAGAGCTCCGTCTGCGTGCTGGGAAGGGGCTTGGGGCCCACCAGCACTTCCCAGAATGCCTTCTGTTTTCTTCTTGACAAGCGGCGAGAGCCTGAGGGAGTTAGGGGTTTCTCAGCGCAGTTGTAGTGTGAGTGATCCTCACCACAAGGCCCCGGAGCCAAGTCAGAAAGAAAGCAAGGCAAACCACTGCCTCTCCTCTCCCACCTTCTGTGAAAGTCTCACGCTGCTGTGGGTTGCATGGGGGCCCCCAGAGAAACATCCACCTTACAATTCTGAGGACCTGTAAATATGACCTTATTTGGGAAAAGGGACCTTGCAGACGTAATTGAAGATCTTGAGATGAAGAGCCTTGAGATGTGGGAGCCTTATCTTGAGGGGCCCTAAATCCAATGCCAAGTGTCTTTATCAGAGACACACAGAGGACAGACACGCAGCAGAGAAGGCGTGGGAAGACAGAGGCTGAGATTGGAGGGTTGCTGCCACGGGCCACAGGGCGTCAGAGTCCCCAGAGGTTGGAGGATGCAGGAACACCAACAGCCTTAGCGTTTTTGGAGGGAGTGTGGCCTTGCGAGCACCTTGATTCTGGCTTTCCAGTGAGTGCATACATTTCCGTTGTTTTGCGCCACTGACTCCGTGGCAGTTTGTTGCAGGAGCCCCAGGAAATGAAAACAGATTCCAACCCCACAGCTCCTGCTCATTCCAGAGGGTTTGTATTTCTAGGACTCTTCTCCCACGCTTGCTTGTTTTGCCTTGTTTTGTTCCATGCCCTCCTGGAAGTGAGGCTTAGTCCCTTTGTTTCACTCTGAATAACAGTTCACTTGCACCAAGAATTTCTTGTTTTTAGGAAACTGTGGATAATGGGGTTGGGGGAAGGAGGGTAGCAGAGGAAGGTTCCAGCCTCCAGGGTGATCCTGGGTAAATAAAATGATCTGTAACCTCTGCAAAGCAAATCATAGCATCTCTGGGGTGGCCAGGGCTCAGAGGCAGAATCGTGTCTGTGAGCGTGTGTGTGTGTGTGTGTGTGTGTGTGTGTGTGTGTGTGTGAGAGACAGAGTTTGTGTTTGCCTGTGTGTCCCTGAGCGGTTCCCCTGTCCCTATCCTGGTTTCCAGGAGAGAAAGGCAAGGCACCCTCCTGGCTAGCAAGACAAGGGCTTGTCCCCTGGAACGAAGGCTGCTGCCCAGAATCTGCCTCTGTGGACAAAGGAGAGTGGAGAAACAGAAGCCTGCACAGGACTCAAGACTTGCTGTTCTGTGTTTTTCAAGGAGTGGCCGAGGTTTCTGGAGGAGCGGGACAGGCTCTGGCCACACGCGGCTTCCGTGACTCCACACAGACCCAGAGTGCAGCTCGGGGGCTCTCTTCCGTGTGCCTGTCGCGCACCCACCTCCCTCCACTGCGGCTGCTCCTGGAGGTCCTGTGAGGGCTACCGCTGTCTGTGCGCTTATACAAGCCAACCCTCCTGCTCATCGTCCCCCCGCATCCTCCCCATCCCCAGAGCCTGCCGGTTGTGCCTCCTGCTTGCCACTTGACTGTCACCCGGGCAGTTCCCCCATTGCCAACTCTGCTGGCACCGTGCTGCTCCCGGTCAAGGCATTTGTGGTGGTTGCAGTTTGCCTGTGAACTGTGGGAGGGCTGGGGCCATGGCTGCTTTTTCATTGGGGTGTCCCTAGTGCCCCAGATAGTGCCTGGTGCTCAAGAAATCCTTGTCAAATAATTGAGTGAATGAAGGAACAGACACAGTTTTGAGCCGAGAGAGTGCTAGAAAGGCCAGGGCTCCTGCTCTAGCACAGCCTGACGTCTACTTAGGCAGAGCCCCAGGGTCCTAGGTGAAAAGAAAGGGGAGAACCCCTGGTGTGGTAGGGGGACATCCTCTCCCACCCATGCTCAGAGCTGGGCCCAGCCAGAGGCCTCACAGCCCTGGAGCTGCAGGGTGGGTCTCTCCACCCCAGGGCTCTTCTACCTGCATTTGCCAGGTATGTTTTCCATTCATTAAACTTTTCCGGAAGTACGTCAAGGCTGTATATTCTCTGTCACTCTGCTACTCACTCTTGAGAGTCCCTTGGACTGCAAGGAGATCCAATCAGTCCATCCTAAAGGAAATCAGTCCTGAATATTCATTGGAAGGACAGATGCTGAAGTTGAAGCTTCAATACTTGGGCCACCTGATTTGAAGAACTGACTCATTTGAAAAGACCCCGGTGCTAGGAGAGATTGAAGGCAAGAGGAGAAGGGGAAGACAGAGGATGAGATGATTGGATCGCATCACTGACTCAATGGATATGAGTTTGAGTAAATTCTGGGAGTTGGTGATGGACAGGAAGCCTGGTGTGCTGCAGTCCGTGGGGTCACAAAGAGTCAGACACGACTGAGTGACTGAACTTAACTGAAACTTTTCCAATGAATGCTGGGTTCATGGTGTCTGTAAATGGTGAGAGTTTTACCAGGTGCTTAGTGGGGCCGAGGGTGTTCAAGGAACGTGAAATATAGACCCTTTCATCTTTTAGGAAGATATAAGAGGGTTAGTCTATTGTAATTTAGGAAGCCTTTCCAAGCTGTGTGGGTGGCAGACCCCCTTGGGTCTGGCAGCAAGCTCTATCACAGCCTTCTCCGTCTGCTCTGCAATTCCCCCAGACCCCAACATTCTGTTTTGAAATTGTCAAATCCACAGACAAGTCGAGTATCGTGAACAGCCTTATACCATCCCCTGGATTCTCCAACGGTTAATGTTTTGCTATATTTGCTTTCTCTTTCTCCCCGTCTCTGTTTATCTTATGTACTTTTATTTTGCTGAACAATTTGAAAGTAAGTTGCTGACTTCTTGACACTTCACTTCTAAATATCTCAGCATCTCCTAATAAGGATGTTCTCCCACGAAACCACAATATCATTATCATCACTGTAACAGCATCCAGTATACCATCCGTATTCAGATCTTTAGAATTGTCTACCAACAGCATTTTTTAAAAAATTTAAAATATTTGGCTGCACCAGGTCTTAGTTTCAGCTTTCGAGATCTTTAGATGCGCCATGTGAACTTCTTAGCCGAGGCTCACAAACTCTTAGATGTGGCATGTGAAATCTAGTTTCCTGATTAGGGATCAAACCCGTGCTTCCTGCATTTGGAGCGTGGAGTCTTGGCCACTGGACCCCAGGGAACCTCACAACAAATGTCTTTTATAGCTGGATTCTTTTTCCTATCCAGGATCCAATCAAAGTTCACATATGATATTTGGTTGTGTCCCTTTCAGTTCAGTTCAGTTCAGTTCAGTTCAGTTCAATTCAGTCACTCAGTCGTGTCCAACTCTTTGCGACCCCATGAATTGCAGCATGCCAGGCCTCCCTGTCCATCACCAACTCCTGGAGTTCACTCAGATTCATGTCCATCAAGTCAGTGATGCCATCCAGCCATCTCATCCTTTGTCGTCCCCTTCTCCTCCTGCCCCCACTCCCTCCCAGCATCAAAGTCTTTTCCAATGAGTCAATACTTCACATGAGGTGGCCAAAGTACTGGAGTTTCAGCTTTAGCATCATTCCTTCCAAAGAAATCCCATTAGTCTCTCTTAATCTAAAACAGTCTCTTGACTTCCAGCTGTTTTACTGCTGTTTGTCTTTGTGACATTGGTTTTTCTGAAGAGTCTCAGCCAGTTGTGTTGTAGGATGTGCCACACGGTGGATCAGTCTGGTGACTTACTCATGGTTGGATTCAGGTTTAACATTTGGGGCAGGAATACTACCTCAGTGATAATCACATTTCTCATTGCATCACACTGGTGGGCAAACATCGTCATATCATGCACTCTTGGTGATGCTGAATTTGATCACCAAGTCTCTCTCCACTTTGTAATTAGTAAGTGATTTATGGGATTGTCACATGGGCAGAGGTCAACTGAATATCTAGTTCACCCAGTAGTTTAGCAATCATTGGTGAGACTTGCCTGAATGAAGTACTACTGGGTTTTCATTCTTTTATTAATTCTATATTTATTAGCTGGCATTTTTCTGTAAGAATCCTCCCCCTTCCCCTCGCCGCCCCCACCACTGCCACCCACCTGCCTTTTTCTTTTTTCTTCTAAACATCACAGCAGATTTTTAAAAGTGTTATAACTCAATAATATTATTATTCATTTTGATGTTCACATTGTCCCACACAGCCTCTAGGTCAGAGCCTGAATCCCTTTGACTCAATCGCATTTACCTTGTGTAACTTTTTTTACTTTCTGGCATGGCAAGATATTCCAGGCTCACATTGTACATTTCCAACCCCAGACTTAGAACGAACCATTTCTTCAGAGGGTCTTTGTTTCTGGTTCCCTCAGTGGTGAAGGATAAGTGGGAAACAAGAACTTAGTGTTATGTGTGTTCACTGCTACAGGAGTTGCGGTCACTTCTGGGCCCAATAGTGAACAATCCAGGAAAAGTTAAAAAAAAAAAAAACAACAACAATATGAGTTCAAACTGATATTTCCACCCCAAATTTAATCTCATATGGTTTTTCTTTAACTTCTTTTAAATTAATTAATTTATTTATTTTTGCTTGCCCTGGGTCTTTGCTGCTGTGTGTGGGCTTTCTCTGCTTGCAGCAATGGCGGGCTGCTCTTTCCTGTAGTGAACGGACTTTTCGTTGCTGTGGCTTTTCCTGTTGCAGTGACCTCTCCTGGGGAGCACATCTTTTAAATTAATTAATTAATTTATTTTTGCTTGCCCTGGGTCTTTGCTGCTGTGTGTGGGCTTTCTCTGCTTGCAGCAATGGCGGGCTGCTCTTTCCTGTAGTGAACGGACTTTTCGTTGCTGTGGCTTTTCCTGTTGCAGTGACCTCTCCTGGGGAGCACAGTATCTAGGCTCGCGGGTTTCAGTAGCTGTGGCTCAAGGACTCTAGAGCCTGAGCTTGGTAGCTGTGGCACCGGGCCTAGTTGCTTCACAGCATGTGGAATCTTCCCGGACCAGGGATCGAACATGTGTCCCTTGCCTTGGCAGGCAGCTTCCTATCCACTGTGCCACTAGGGAAGTTTGTCTTTAACTTCTTTTACTCATTATTAGTATCTTTTTCCTCTACAGTAAAATATGTCTTTGCTTAATACTATGTAACACATGAAAGTTTCAGAGCTACAAGACTAGTATGATAACTAGCCATACACCTACTAAGTAAAGTTGACCCTTGAACCCATGGGAGTTTGGGACACCCACTCTCTGTCCCAAATCCGTGTATAACTTGTCAGCCTCTGTGTCTATGTTTCTGCATCTGTAGATTCAAGAGACCGAGGATTGTGTAGTATTGCAATAATACTCAGTGAAAAAAATCTGTATGCTGGTGGACCCATATAGTTCAAACCTATGGTGTTCAAGGGATGGCTGTACAAGAATTTTCCTGCCTTTGCTTTTCTTCTTAGAACAATTAGAATACTTGAATCAATTCCTTTTGTGTGGTCATATCAGTTTGTTCCTGTTTGCACTCCATGGTAGAATTGCTTTATTCCATCCTTTGAAAGTTAATTTTTAGAACACATAAAACATTTATATGGTTCAAAGTTCAAATGATATAAAAAGGTATATAAGACAATTCTCATTGCCATCCCCAATCCTTCTACATTGTCCCCTCCCACCTCCATAGTTAACCTTTTTCATTAGTTTCTGTTATACTATCTGTATTTCTTACACGAAAATAATACACACAGAGTCTTATTTTCTCCTCTTCCTTATACAAAAGACAGTATAATATATATCTCCTCTTTTTTCATATTACCCTGAGCTTTGTTACCCATTTAAACAGACCTCTGGTGTTCCCATCATTTCTTCCTGTTTTGGACTATTCTGCCTCACGTGGAATCCATGGAGTGCTGGTCTTTGTCTCATCTGTTGATGTTGGATGTATGGGAGGATCAAATGTGATACCCTTGATGCCAGGGCACGGGAATGCCTGCACTCTTCTGGGGCTGGCACGGCCTCCAGCTGCTGAGACTGCTGAGAAGGCATAGGGCAAAGGTCACACTGACCTCTCCTCTCCAGCATCCAGTCCTCAAGTGTCTCTTGGGAGGTGGCTGGCTTTGGGAGTGGGTGGGGACGAGGGTCTCTGACTTAGAGTTGGGAGGAGAGAAGCAGCTTTTGTGAAAAACACTTGCCTTAGTCAAAGTGTCCCCACAAAACACTGAGGTAAAAGTCACAACGTAAAATTCAACACGTTACCCATTTCAAAGTGCACATCTAGTGGCTTTCAAAACATTCACAGTGCTTCGTAACCACATTTTCATCACCCCCAGAGGAAACTTCCTACCCGTTTAGCAGTCACTCCCTGTCCCCCCGCCCCCATAGCCCCTGGCGAGATCATTAATTTGCCTTCTGTCTCTATGGAGAACTTGCCTATTCTTGACGTTTCAGGTAAATGGAATCATAAAATATATGCCCTTCGTGTCTGGCTTCTTTTACTTAGCATGTTTTCACGTTTCATCTGTGTTGCAGATGTTTCAGTAATTTATTCTTTTTTTATGACTAAATAGTTTGTGAAAGAAAAATCTTGCCTGCTAAATCAGTAAACAAAGGATGTGGCAACCACCAAGCCATTAAAGGCCCCCATTTCTCCCCCTCCCCAGTGGTGAGCCCTTAGGGAGCTCAGGGTGGAGGCTGACGGCCATGCCCCGCCAAGCGCTCAGCCGCTGCAGCCACCTCCGTTGGTGTAGCCTGCGGGGCGTAGGCTGGGCAGAACAGGACACTGGCCTAGGATGCCTAGGGTGCACACCAAAAGAATCGTGTCGGTGAGCCCACTCTCGCAGCTTCCCATGCATAGTCTTAGTCGCACTTTTTGGGACCCCATGGACTGTAGGCCTCCCGGCCCCTCTGTCCATGGGATTTCCTAGGGAAGTATACTGGAGTGAGTTGCCATTCCCTTCTTCAGAGGATCTTCCTGATACAGGGATCGAACCCTGATCTCTTGCATTGCAGTCAGTTTCTTTACTGTCTGAGCCATCAAGGAAGTCCATACATAGAAAAGTGCTAATTCCCTTAACTTAAGATGTCTGATTTTCTTTCATTAACTTTTTAAGTTCTGACTACCTGGTCTTTATTGCAAATTGAAAGTGAAGTCCAGTGGCTCAGTCGTGTCCAACTCTTTTCGACCCCGTGGACTGTAGCCTATCAGGCTCCTCCATCCATGGGATTTTCCAGGCAAGAGTGCTGGAGTGGATTGCCATTTCCTTCTCCAGGGGATTTTCCCCACTCAGGAATAGAACCTGGGTCTCCCGCATTGCAGGCAGACGCTTTACTGTCTGAGCCACCAGGGAAGCCAGTTTATTGCAAAAGCTCCTGTATATCTCAACTCCTCCCTTATCCATTTGGAGCAGTCCCTCAGAGCTATCTGAGATGTCACGTCCCAGGCTTAAGTCCTTAGGTTTGTCTGCCAAAACCTACCCATAATTTTCAACTTGGCTGCGCACTTTTTTTTTCCATTGACAAGTTGTCATATAGATATGCTACAGCCCACTAGCTGCTTATCAGCTGATAAACGGACTTCCCTGGGGGCTCAGTGGTAAAGAATGTGCCTGCAATGAAGGAGATGGGAGTTTGATCCCTGGGTCTGGGAAGATACCCTGGAGAAGAAAATGGCAACCCAGTCCAGTATTCTTGCCCGGGAAATCCCACGGACAGAGAAGCCTGAAGGGCTAAAGTCCATAGGGTCGCAAAAGAGTCAGACTTGACTTAGTGACCGAACAACAACAAAATCGTCGCTGCTTCTACCTTTTGGCCATTGTGAACAGTGCTGGTATGAATATTCTTATACAAGTCTCTGAACATCTATTTTCAATTCTTTTGGGTATATTCCAAGGAATAGAATTGCTGGGCCATGTAGTAAACTCTGTTTCTAATTTTTTGAGGAATCACCATGCTGTCTTCTGGCACAGCTGCTCTATTCTACATTCTAGCAGCAGTGAGATCAAAGCTGCATGAGGCTTCCAGTTTCTCTGAATCCTTATCAACACTTGTCAGTTTCTGTGTTCTTGATTCTAGTGACCCTAACGGGTGTGAAGCAGTCCAAGTAGACACTTTTTGACAGAAGCTTGAGATGTCACATCTTATGTGTTAATGTTACCCTTTAGTTTCATGAGGCTGTTTACAGCTTCCATTTTCCTGTAAGTAATATTAGTCTTTGTTATCCTTATATTAAGTTGGTGATCCCAGGGATTCACAGCCATCAGAGAAGAATCTTAGTATATATTAAGCCTAATGTCAGACTTCCCTGGTGGCTCAGTCTGTGAAGAATCTGCCTGCAATGCAGGAGACCCAGGTTCCATCCCTGGGTCGGGAAGATCCCCTGAAGAAGGAAATGACAACCCACTCCAGTATTCTTGCCATGGACACAGGAGTCTGGTGGGACTATGGGGTCTATGGGGTCTCAAGAGTCAGATGACTTAGTGACTAAACCACCACAAACATGATGTTAGCTTAATGTTTGCAAAAAAAAAAATTGAAGAAACCAACTTTTCATAGCATATGGCCACACTCACAATGTGCTACAGAAAAACAGAAATCATATTATGAACTTGGGGGAGGAAAGGTGTGAAATACTTAACAGAGACAGGTGACCTTTAGGACTCGTTTAAAATCTACAGTGATAATGTGTGAGCAAGGTCACCTGGCCCAGGCCTGCAGTATCCAGGCATCTTGATGAAACCACATGAATGGGGGAATAACCTTCTCACGACCAGCTACCCCAGGGGAGTTTTTCAGCCAGACATCTACTGTGCTGCCCAGAGCCTTAGTGACATGGAGGCCAGGCTCTGGGCCTGGGGGACCCCTGTGAGTCAGAGCCTGAGACTGAGGAGGGTTAGCATTACCACTTCCTTTATAGAAAAACACTCAAGAAAATGTCAGTTCCCACCATCGCCATGAATCAATCAGATTCTTCCTCCACGCCCCTGACAAACTCCTGAAAAAAACAAGGTGCCTGCCCAAGGAGTGTACATAGGGGAGGTCCAAGGTAGTTTTCCTATGGCTCATAAATGAATTTATTCATGACTGTTTCTCGAGGTTGTCAGCCAAGCAGACGTCAATAGCGTTCATTCAGTAGTCTAGGTCTTAGCTCATGATATCCTCACATCAAGTAAAGTACCACGAAGTTTGGAAGTGGAGAGATTCCATCTGATGGGTCAGAAAAGCCTGGACAGATGAGGGGGCAATTGTGGGAAGCCTACTTTAAAGATGGGTGGGATTGGAATGGAAGAGGACAAGGGGAGAGAGGGTGGGGACAGGGGCAGGAAGGTCCAGGTGAGTCCCACATACATGTCCCGATGGCTGAGCCTGGAGCCTGAGGTAGTATCCCAGAGCAGAATGGGCTTCTGGAATAAAACCACAAATCAGAAATGTACCCTAAAGTAATTGTGGCAATGTTATTTCAAAAGTTTAGTGGCCAAATGTAAAAAGTTGGAGGTTATGGAACAGGCATAATTATTTCTTAGCACTGTGAGGTATAAGATTTCTTCTATACTTAACTCTGCTGAATATTTGCCAGACTGAAAACACAGTCAATTTCAACTTAGACAGAAGCAGGGTATTTTAGTAGCTGGGTTACCCAAGAAAGTTACGTTCACCTTGGGGTCTAGATGTAGTTATTAAAAGCATATACTCTCACAGTCCCAAACGTCCCAGTTTGGACATGATATTGGCACTCTATTTATCATGGATTATTATTACTATTAATTTTTAAAATGTGGTCAAATACATACAACATAAAGTTTTAAGCATACAGTTCAGTGGCCTTAAATATATTCTCAGTGTTTTGTAATCATTACTACCATCCACCTCCAGAACTTTTTTCATCTTGCAAAACTGAAACTCTTTGTTCATTAAATATTGACTCCCGATTTCTCACTCCCCGCCAGCCCCAGGCAACCACCATTCTACTTTCTCTCTATGCATTTGACTATACTAGGTATCTCACATAACTGTAATCACATAGCGTTTGTCTTTTTGTGACTGGCTTGTTTCGCTTAGCGTAATGTATTTTCTTTCTTTTTGCCCAAGCTGCTTGGCTTGTGGGATCTTAATTCACTGACTAGAGATTAAACCTATGTCCCTGCTGTAGAAAGGCAAAGCCCTCACCCCTGGATAGGGAATTCTCGGCATAATGAAACTCTGACACACACTCGAACATGCATGAACCTTGAAAAGTATTATGTCCCTGCTTTCTACAGCAGGGACACAGGTTTGATCTCTAGTCAGTGAATTAAGATCCCACAAGCCAAGCAGCTTGGGCAAAAAGAAAGAAAATACGTTACTCTAAGCAAACAAGCCAGTCACAAAAAGATAAACGCTATGTGGTTACAGTTATGTGAGATACCTAGTATAGTCAAATTCATAGATAGAAAGTAGAATGGTGGTTGCCTGGGGCTGGCAGGGAGTGGAAAATTCTGAAAGAGATGGGAATACCAGACCACCTGACCTGCCTCTTGAGAAACCTATATGCAGGTCAGGAAGCAGCAGTTAGAACTGGACGTGGAACAACAGACTGATTCCAAATAGGAAAAGGAGTACGTCAAGGCTGTATATTGTCACCCTGCTTATTTGACTTATATGCAGAGTACATCATGAGAAATGCTGGACTGGAAGAAGCACAAGCTGGAATCAAGACTGCTGGGAGAAATATCAATAACCTCAGATATGCAGATGACACCACCCTTATGGCAGAAACTGAAGAGGAACTCAAAAGCCTCTTGATGAAAGTGAAAGAGGAGAGTGAAAAAGTTGGCTTAAAGTTCAACATTCAGAAAACAAAGATCATGGCATCCAGTTCCATCACTTCATGGGAAATAGATGGGGAAACAGTGGAAACCATGTCAGACTTTATTTTGGGGGGCTCCCAAATCACTGCAGATGGTGACTGTAGCCATGAAATTAAACGATACTTACTCCTTGGAAGAAAAGTGATGACCAACCTAGATAGCATATTGAAAAGCAGAGACATTGCTTTGCCAACAAAAGTCCATCTAGTCAAGGCTATGGTTTTTCCAGTGGTCATGTATGGATGTGAGAGTTGGACTGTGAAGAAAGCTGAGCACCAAAGAATTGATGCTTTTGAGCTGTGGTGTTGGAGAAGACTCTTGAGAGTCCCTTGCACAGCAAGGAGATCCAACCAGTCCATTCTGAAGGAGATCAGCCCTGGGATTTCTTTGGAAGGAATGATGCTAAAGCTGAAACTCCAGTACTTTGGCCACCTCATGCGAAGAGTTGACTGAAAAAGAGTCTGATGCTGGGAAGGACTGGGGGCAGGAGGAGAAGGGGACGACAGAGGATGAGATGGCCGGATGGCATCACCGACTCGATGGACTTGAGTTTGAGTGAACTCCAGGAGATGGTGATAGACAGGGAGGCCTGGTGTGCTGCAATTTACGGGGTCACAAAGAGTTGGACACGACTGAGCGACTGAACTGAACTGAATAAATCTTTCATTGTCTATGATACATATACTACATTTTGTTTATCCATTTATTCACATGTAGATGGATGTTCAAGTTGCATCTTTTGTCTCTTCTGAATAATGCTGCTATGAAAGTGGGTATTCAAATGTCTGTTGTGTCTCTGCTTTCAATTCTTTTCAACTCCAGAAGTGGGATTGCTGGATCATATGATTTTTCTGTGTCTAATTCCTTGAGGAATTGCAATACTGCTTCCAATAGTGACTGCACCATTTTACCAGCAGTCAACAGCTGTTCCAGTTTCTCCATATCCTCACCAACTCTAGTTATTCTCTATTTTTGTTTTTAAATCATAGTCATCCTACTGAGCATGAGGTGATTATCTCAGTTCAAATGAAATCGATTGCATTTTCCTATTGATGAGTGCTGCTGAGCACCTTTTCATATGCTTTTTGGCCAGTTGTACACCTTCTTTGAAGAAATGTTTATTCAAGCCTCTTACTCATTTTTTTTTTTTGCCGGTTTCAGGTTTTATTTTAGAGTTTATGAAATTCCTGTGCCATCCATGAACTTTTACTTATGTTTTCATATAATCTCCATGTTTCAAAATTAAAACCAATGGATGGATGATAGCTGTCTGGTATCCATTTGAAGAGCTGATTGTTTTGTATAAATGATACACAAGGATAAGAAAGAAGAAAAACTGTATAGCACACAATAAAGGAAACCTAAGAATAGGGATTAGAAAACAGTAAAGGTTTTTTTTTTTTTAATAGAAAGGGTTTTTATAAAATTTCCCACTTGATGGGGCCTTACTTTTGCATGCTGATGAAGAACCACACAAATGAAAGCTAATAGAGTTAAAATCAGCTTGCCTACCCATCCATAGTACTGCATGGATGCAAGAGCTGGACCATAAACAAGGGTGAGAAAGAGAAGACTCTTGAGAGCTCCTGGACAGCAAGGAGATCAACCCAGTCAATCCTAAAGGAAGTCAGTCCTGAGTATTCACTCATGTTGAAGCTGAAGCTCCAATATTCTGGCCACCTGATGCAAAGAACTGACTCACTGGCAAAGACCTTGATGCTGGAAAAGATTGAGGTCAGGAGGAGAAAAAGGTGACTGAGAATGAGATGGTTGGATGCCATCACTGAATCAATGGACATGAGTTTGAGCAAGCTCTGGGAGATAGTGAAGGACAAGGAAGCCTAGCGTGCTGCAGTCCAAAGAGTCAGACACGACTTTAGTGACTGAACAACAGCAACCCATAGTAGAAGGAGGTTCTTGGAAGTTACAATTTAAGATACCCCAAAAAGTTGGAAATAAAACAAATTTAAACGATGAAGTACCCTGTGAAATGCCAAAAAAAAAAAATTTGGTTATTAAAAGGAAGTTCAAAAGAGAAGGGATATATGTATAGCTGATTCATTTTGCTATACAGTAGAAACTAATACAACATTGTCAAGCAAGTATACTCGAATAAAAACTCATTTAAAAAGAAATAAAATCAGGTTGTTTATTTTTAATTTTTATTTTTTGATTTTTAGGAGTTCTTTGTATATTCTGGATATTAATCTCTTATTTTATATGTCATGGATTTTGCTTTATATGATTTTTGAACTTCTTCAGCTTGTACTTGAATGACTGATAGTCTAAACGTATAATTGAATTGCATAACTACAATTTAGAATGCCAACTTGAAAGTTATTTAATGTTACAAATAGTA